>JAPDHH010000163.1:0-295171 GCA_032158285.1 Phytophthora sansomeana
TTACGTATTGCTTATTCTACCTGATGGCACAGAATACGCAGTCACAGCAGCATGCACACCTCCGTACCAGCAACAACAGCAGCAGCAACAACTCCAGCAACAACTTCAGCAGCGTCAACTTCAGCAGCAGCAACAGCAACAGCAACAACAGCAACAACTTGCTGCAGCTATTGCAGCAGCAACAAATCCCCAAGCCAGTCAGCATCAACAGCAGCAGCAGCAACTGAAGTCGCAACCAACAAGTGCTGGCCAGCCGAGTGGAACTTCACGAGGTGCGTCAGGTAGTACCCGTGGTCGTGGGCGAGGTGGGAATGCGCTGTCTGACAAACACGATGATGCAAACAGTATGAAAGGGAAGGTGCTGACATCCTCCTCAGTGGGAAGAGCTGCTGATGCAGGGGGCTGTAGCAGCAGGTGTGTCTTCAACGGGTGAGTTGGGTGGTTCAGTTGTCTTGATACTTCCGTGTTTAGTTTTAACGTGTTGATCATTGTCGTAATGATTCCCAGGTGCAGATCATAACACACGTACCATTTAACATTTAATGGAGAAGCGGGCTGCAAGCATGCAGAGAATATAGTTTTTTGCCGCCTTTCAAGTGTCACCAAGCAAGGCGCCAGGAGTTGCTCTGGAACAAGGGCCTGCCAAAACAGTAGAGACGAAAAGATCGGACGCGAGGGGTTGTTGATAATGTCAGTCGTACCATAGGGAAGAAACACCACACTTGAAAAAAAGAGATATCAACAACAACACCGATCGTTTTGTGCCTCGAACGTCCTGTCAAGTCCATAGAGAGCGGAGTTGCCCGCATGTAGCCATTTTATACCCGAGATTTTCAAGTACGAGTGATGGTCTTACTTCAAGTTGAGAGTGATGTTCAAGGGTACCGCTGCGTTAGCAAACCAAACCACAACACAAATTGCTTTCTGCTACGTAATACAACAACCATGAGCCCACACATTTCACCCGAGCAGGAGTTTGAGCCTCATCAAATAGACAAGTTGGAGATGAAGCTGAAGCAGTCCGCTGCAGCAGCGGCACAGCTGAAAGGATGGGTCTATTGGCAGCGCGATCCTCATCGACTGCCGAACTGCTGGACCAAGGTGTTTGCTGTCCTGGACAATGCGTTCCTGTGGCTTTTCCGGCGCGAAGAGTCGGCGCCTGAAAGCTTACTGGTGCAGATTGCTGTTGCGAGCGTCGAGGGGGAAAGCGGTCGGCTCCTGCATTTGAAGGACTCTAGCGGCGAAGACCTGTGCATCTGCTTTTGTGACGACGCCGCCTTCGCGCGATGGAGACTGAGACTGAACGATGCTGCAGACTTGACCTCGGCTTTCTTCGTACGAGCAGACTGGGCGTGCAAGACCTTCCTCGTTGGAGCAACTATCGAGGCACACTAGAGGACTACAACCGCGTCTCCAGACGGACAAGGTGTCGGGACGCTGTTACAAAAATTGCAAGACGCTGGAGGACGTACCAACAATATAAACGCGGCTTCAAGAAGACTGTCTAGCAATGCTGGACAAGTCGAGATAGTAAATGCTACTCGTTGCGATAGAAGCGAAGGTGGCGCACAATAGAGATTTAGAGATTCAAAATTGACCATCGGTTGTTGACACTTTGCTTGTCCCCAACAGCGCAGCAGCAGCATAAGTGGCTGTACTCAGCACGCATGTTCAGCTCTGGTCGCTGCGACAACAGACCCGACCGGCGATGACGTCCTGGACCTCTACCAAGCGTTCACCCGTCTCGTTCGCGTTGCAGTCCAAGCACCAAGTGCTACAGAAACGCAACTCGAACGTGGTCCGCTTGGTCTCGTGTTTGCACTCGTAAAATTGAGCAGGCCACGTGCGCCAAGCGGCGTGCAATACCCACAACAATGCGGGTCCGCCGCCGGCTGCAGCTGGTCAAGAAAGACCGCGAGGCCGTGAAAAGCGCTTGCCATAGTGTAGCGACGATGCGCTGGAGCTGTCCCAAGCGTATTGCGGACCTCCATCACTTGCGATCAACGGGATCGCCATGCGTTGGCCCTCGTGCGATGCCAAGTTGAAGCGTCCGAGCGAGTCGACCAACCAAATCCGATAGCAACGGAGTCGGCCGACCCTGAGACCAACGCGGTGCAAATCGCCGCCGCTCCGATCGCAAGTATCCGACGGGAATCAAGCGCATCGGGTCGTGTTGGTGATATCGGATCGTCTCGGTGATATATTATGGCTCCTCGCACGGTGGCGTGGGCTGGATGAATTCCTCTCGGCGGAGTTGAGCTGCTCTCCTTTTGTCAGTAGTTGACCGTTATATACACCGCTTTCGTCGGCCATCTCCTGAAGCGCATGACCATCTCGATTATCGGCCAATCCCGTGGTCGGAAAGCTATTTTTGCAGCCAATCCCCGCCGAGTGGACACGCCGTTATCAGGCGGGTTTACCGCAAGTGTGTCCCACCCGAAAGCCGGCAGCCACGACGCTGATCCTCTTGCCATTTCGCAATTGGCTCGCTCGGACCGAGACCATGGCGTTCCCCACTCTGAGTCGCCGGCATGTGGTGACGCGCTGCGATCGGAGATCACGTCGTCGGACCCCCAAACCTACTTCCGCCCAAAAAGTATCTTCTCCAGCTGGAGCCAAATGCGCGCGCTCGGAGTCGTTGCGGTCCACGTGGATGACCAACGGCAGCGACTCGATGGAGGAGCAAGAACTGGACGACGCCGAGTCTTGCCACGAGCTGCAGACGTTCGTGCAATTGCAACGGCCACTGAGTGACTGGGTCTACTGGCAACGAGACGCCGTGACGCTCCCGGACTGCTGGACAAGAGTCTTCGCCGTCTTCTGCGGCAATCTGCTGTGGCTCTACCGCTACGAAGACGCGTCGGCCAAGAGCTTTGTTGCTGCGGATGCGCGTCACCAAGCTGGACGTGGCGCCGACGCGCGCCAATTGCAGTTCCGAGACGCAGCCACCGCCGAGTGCGTGCAGCTCTACATGCCGGACGCTCGGGCTTTCCACCGCTGGCACAGTCACGTGACCACGGCGGTGGCCAAGTTCCCACCCGTGGAAGAGGACGGAGCCAATCGGCAGAGGGATCTGGTGCCTGCAGTGGCCAACGCCATGCACAAGAAGAGCTTCTGGAAGGCGCTGGCGACGGTGGTCGTGGCAGGAACCAAGACCTCCAACTATTATCAGATTGCAGGCCACGAGGAGCACACGCTGGCAGTGTACAACCGACAGAGGAAGAGTATGAGCCAGAGATGGAAGAGCGTCACGACGACGCTGCGGGGCGCGCCTCAAGCTGCGCAAACGGCCACAGCTGCAGCTGTAAGGAGGATACGGGGTGGGCAGAATGAACCCCAGGGTGGGTGGATGTTGCATGGAGGGAGAGCGTACAATTAACTTAACGTAAAAATACGATTCACACGTGGCGTCATGCAGTTCCTAGGCGAATCTCCGTCCGTTTTGGGACAGTTGCCGCGGAGAACGCTGAAGACGCTTTCGCGGAAGCGAGGTGAGATTGCTGGCCGCGATTGGAGTCTAACGGCCCGGTCTCAAGCTTGAGTCAAACGTGGTTGCGACCCATTGCCGCTGTCGGAGAAGGCCGGCGGAGTCTGCACTCGCTCCACGATGGCAGTTGATAGCCAGCCATCTCTCGCTGCTCTTTTTGCTGTCCCTGCCTCGGAGAAGCTCCATTCGGTAGCTCTGCCGCTCCAGCTTGAAGTGCGCTCGTAAAGCGTACGAGTCCAGCGCCGCACAAGCGCATTGCAGCATACCGTCTGTTGTCATGCTGGTCACTCCCTCTCATTGCGCTCATGACTCGAAAGCTGCGTCTCCTGTGGCTGCTGCCAAGCTTTTCAACTGTATCAGCGTCTTCAGCAACCGACCGACACTTTACGTGGCGTCGGACGACTGGAGCGCTCCCCGACCAAGTTTCGGCCACAGATTCCACCGACCACTTTTACCAACGGATAGCAGCCTTGAACATGAAAGCTCCTCGGTTCGAAGGCCACCACGACTATCTGTGCGACGACAACTTGAGGAACTACGACACGTGGGAGAATTGTCTGCCGATCACGACGCAATGGGAGGAAGACGAGTGTGCAGACGCAGACCGCGTTCATTTGCTGCTCTCATCGACGCAAACTCCGTGTCACGGTAGTGTCCTGCACATGCTGCTGGTGGACGTGTACGCAGAGTTGCAACGTGCTGGAGGGGAACCGGCACTTGTGTTTGGCACGTTGTTGGGCGCAGTGAGAGATAAAGGCATCATCCCGTTCACGGAGGACGCAGATGTAGGGTACCAAGTGAAGGACGACCCCATGCCTATTGTGCGCAGGAGACTGCAAGCGAGAGGGTACCACGTCTTCATGGACAGCATTTGGAGAGTTTGTGTGGCGCCGACGCATCCGTTAGCAGCTCGGTTGTATGACCCGATGGTAGCTGCGCCAATTGACTCCTGTATGGGACCTTATCTCGATCTCTATCGCATGGAACCAGACCCGGACGTCCGAGGACATTGGAATGTCGAGCGAACTCAGCGACGAAATGGCAGCATCCCAGTCGACAAACTCCTGCCGCACTCGAAAGTGACATTGAATGGCGTGGAGTATGATACCGTCGCGGATCCAGTTGACTTTCTGCTGGAGGAGTATGGGGCGTCCTACATGAGTCCGACCGAGCGGTGGAGAGGGGAATACATATGAGCTTTACTTACTTGGCTTAGACAGTTGGAATCTTAATAATATTCGCGGTAGAGCTTGAACAACGTCAACGACAGTCCGAGGACGCCGACGACAACGCCAGCACTGAGCATGAGCAGAGGACCCGCGTGTTCTCGAGTGAGCATCGGCCCCTTCGACTGCAGCAGGAAGAACAAGGCTGGCATGATGAAAATCAGCAGCGAACCCGAGACGGAGCCCACGATGCTGAGCGGGATTTTCACGGACGGCACGAAGATGCTGCACGTCAAAATGAGTACCAGACTCACGACCGTGACGCCAATGTACTCCTTGTACGTCGCCTCGTGACTGGGAGTCTGCACGCCGTTCTTCACACGAAGGTAGACACTCAAGACGCACGAGCGGAATGGCCACATGGCAATCGGCGTGGTGAGCACCAACGCCAGCGCCATACAAAGCTGACCAACGAGAAGAGGCGCTGCGATCGACTTGTGCTGGGCAACGTACTCGGGTGAAAAGTTGAGCAGGATGTTGTCCTTCGTCTCGGCTCCAAATTGCAGGTATCCACAGAGCGAAATGATCTCGTACAGCACAAACGCGACACTGATAGCTCCAACCACCGCACGATTCATCCGGGGCAATGTACGGTCCTTGAGCTCTTCGTACACGGGCAGCGCCGTGTTGTGGCACGCAAAAGCCGAGATCAGCAACGTCACTGTGTACACACTGCCGGGCTCCAGTCGGATCGCTTGCACTCCCGGGGCAATGGCAGCTCCCTCGGCATTGTACGCCGCCAAAAACGCGACCAACACGAACGCCACCACGTAGCCAATGGACAAAATGGCGAGCACCGAGGCCAGCCAAAGCTTGCCGATCCTCCGACTCAACGAGAGCGGGAAGACGACGGCGGCAACGAGCGCCACCGTGATCATCCACTTGTCATGCGCTGACACCGTCAACACTGCGGCACAGAGGTCCGTGACGAAGATCAAGTAACTCACGAGCGTCCCGAATCCTCCGAAGATGAAGGTGAACTCGGCCAGCCGCGTGCCGACCGCGCCCATTGTAAAGTGCCCGAGACTCTCGTACGTCTTGGCGCAGTTGTCGCCTGCACGGTCGCTCGCCGACAGCAGCAAGTGCACCGAGTAGCGCGTGATCATGGCGATCGCCAGCATGATGGCGTTGCCCAGTAACCAGCCGCTGGACGCGATGGCAAAGGGCACTGCAAGCGTTCCAGAGCCTAAGATGGTGTTGGTCAGAGTGAAGGTGGAACCCCAGAGCGAACTCGTGGCGCGCGGCTGCTCCTGCACGGCGTCGACGGGCGTCGTCTTGTGCACGTCGATGGCGTAGGAAGCAGGTTCCGCCAGCAGATAGTCCGACTCCTTGGCGTGGCTCGAAGACCGCGGACTGACCACGTACTCGCCCATGGAGATGGATCGAGGCGCGCAGTCGCATTGGTGCTTGAGTGTGTCCAGGATGTCCCGCGAGCCGCGCTTGACGGGGAGAAGGTGATGCCGCACGTGTGCACGACCGCGAGCTGCGGGTCCAGCAGCACGGGGCGGACGGGGTGACTCGGCTGAGGCTGCGGCGCCATTGTGTGTATGGGGGGTCTCTATAAATACGACGGAAGTCTCTTCCTCTCTCTCTTGCGCAGCCACTTGAGTGCGAGGCCGCAGGTTGAATTGTGAGCTCCATGTTAGCGCAGTCCGACCATGGACGACGACTTGGCGGTTCTATGGGACATACATTTTCCAAGAGTGCAGATGGCCCGGCTATGGACGATCGGTGGTGAATCTTCACAATACTCGGATGAGTGTCGCGCGGCAGCGAGCGCTTCGTTAGCTTCACACTCGGGTGTGGAGCAGCAGCGAAGTTATCATGGACAAGGCCTTGAGATGCCATGCAGGCATCAACCGAGTCGAGAGTGAGAAGGCGGGATGCGATGGCTACGTTCGTCTGCAGGTGGTGTCGGATTTATGTCCAATCGCCGCGCCTTTTAAGAATTAACCAATCCGCGACGAGTGAAACGTGACACACAGAGTGTACCCATTTCCATTCGTGCCACGTCATCCATTTTGACCAATAGGAAGACGGTATTTGGTTTTTGGACCAATCATGTCGCTCGTTGATGACGACATCATTCTATTTAACTGTAACGACTGGAATACGTCAACCACATTTTGAACATAACATGAAATTGTTCCGTTCGACCACCGGAACGATCGCGAAACCACACCTTGGCTTGCAGGTTCACCTCAAAGTGAGCGAATATACTTTCCTAGGACTGCCAAGTACTGCAGTTTCGTTTTTTCCAATTCGCGAGCGTATTAGTTGCTACTAGCAAGTTCCTAGATGTTCATCGTTTTGTCAAACGGTGCTGAATTTGCATGGCTCGTCTCATTGTGTTGCAGTCTCCTTTCGACAGTCGACAACTGCAGAGCGATCTCATTCCTGCCCGATGATCCACACTTGCCTCCTACTATTGCACGCTGCCGAAAAAACTGGAAGGAAAATGAAGAAGTTCCCCTAAACAAGCAAGAAGTTTTTCTTTCAAGGAATATCTTCAGCCCAAAACCAAAGCTCGAGTGGTCGAATCAAGAGAGTGTTGTCGAGTTTCAGACAATATATTGGTCATGCTGCATTACAAGCTTCACTTCTAACTCCACGCGCAGTGCGTCTGAGCTCTCTTCTCGATGTTCTCGCTGGTTTCCCAGACCATGAAGGACGAAATGTCGTCGTTGATATTAAACTGGCTCAAGTCCGGGAGTGTTTTGTTTACAAGTGCGCTCCCGTCGTGATTACACTCGATCGAGACGTGAATGTGGGGCCCCACGCAATTGTTCTCAGTGTAGAAAGCCAAATGCGACTTGCCATATATTTTGCCGTTGGTCGGAAATCGTCCGAGCCACTTTACCGAGGACTCGTCGTTGAATTTGCACAGACTGTAGCATTTGTTGGACTCGGAGATGTCCACGGGGAACAACGTGCCCTTAAAATGGGTGTCCGTGTAGAAGTAGACACTGCCTACGGTCACCCCGCCGACGCAGCTAGCATGAACCACGGCAGAAACCAATGCGACTACTATATTTCTCATTTCGACCGTCAAGGAAGAAGTGTATCAATCAAGTACGATATCGAAATGAAACTAAGGAGGACCTGTTCAGCGCAACCGCATACTAGTTCGTGTAGAATAGGCAATTCGACGATGAGAAGTGGGTGGTGCTCAGATCCACGAATTCTGTCGGTATCAAGTGCTCTATTACCCACAGAAGGATCACGAGCTGGTCGACCACATCGAATCAACAGTTAACAATTTTCAGTTCGTATTGATTACTGAGAAACTATCCTTTACTTAGTACACGACCGCCGTAATACCGCGAGAGACGTCTTCGCTCACTTCCCAGATCATGAATGAAGTGATTTTGTCGTTCATTGCGTACTACCTCAAGTCGGTGGGGAAGTTGTTCCGTTTGCCGTTTATATACGCGCTCGTGGGTAAGTGAATATGGGGTCCAACACAGTCCTTACTGGTATAAAACGCGATGTGCGTTCTGCCTTGAATGTTACCTTTCGTCGGCAGTCCCACCCACTTGATGGACGAGATCTGGTCGTCGAAGCAGAGCATATTGAAACATCTCTGCGAGGGATCAGTGATGTCGACCGGATACAACTTGCTTTTCAAGTTAATGTCCTTATAAAAGTACACTGACCCTCGCCAAGCTGTCACAGTCTCGCTAAGGAGGACAAACCCTACAATGATCATTATTTGTAGTGACTTGTTCATCCGCATTCCCGAAATGAGCACAATAGCAAACCGAGAAACCTTTCCTGGGAGATTTTGTTCGGCTTCCCCAGGAGGTTTTATACATGTACCACCCAGAGCTTCTGTTTTCTGAAGCCTGGGCTACAGTATTCGTTGAGATTAGCGGTTTTGGCCGAAGGTATGCTACTATCCACCGTGAAATCTGCATATTGAATGAATGAAAGTTGTTCGTGTCTTCGTGGCGGTAAGCGCTTTAACTGCATTTGCTCCACTTCAATATGCATGCATGGACTCATGTGATCCCCGATAACTAAAAATTGAAATTGTGAGAAATGTATCTCAGGAAGCTAGAGGTACAGCATTTGCAGCCTACCAGATGAGCAGCAACGTTAATCTACCATTATGTACTTATATTTCTCCTTTCCAGCACTTACGACGACTTTGGTTTTCAGCTATCAAATGAAAACATTCAACAAGATTGTTTCAAACTAGGGACCATTTGAGGCGTCAACGAGTAGAGGAACTCGTGGTACTTGGATTCCATCTCTGTCTATAGGCGGTTAGCCCCGACGATCGATATCACGATACTTTCTTGCTTACTTAGTACCACACGACAGCTCACTCTCCACCTTCGCTGGAAGTATCGATGCGCATCTTGCTGATGGCGTAAAAGCTACTCCCCGCGATGCCAAGCACCAACACTACGATGATTGCATGGATGAGGTTGAATTCTGCCTTCGGATTCTTTGCAGTGAACGTTCGGATCTTCTGGACATCACGATCAGTGAGCTTGAAAGAGCTCTTACTCACTTCACTCTTGAGCTTGCTGAGGTCGGGGGGCTTTTTCAAGACTCCTTCCAATTTGCTGAGACTGGGGCTCTTTACAACAAGAGACTTTAGATCGCCCAAGCCTCTCTCTTCATCCTTGATGCTCTGGGATTCCTCCGAAGAGTCTTGGGCCAGCTCTCTTTCTTCACTCGCAGCTTTCACTTCAGTACTTTTGTTGTTAGCCTTCACGATACGTTTCGTGATACCATCGACAAGCTCGTGCTTGGAGTGGGTGTCCAAAGTCTTGGCTTGAACGATTTCCTCGGCAGCGACGTGTAAGGCCGAGAAAACAAGAAGAGTGGCCCCAACGAAGCCAAGAAGACAGTCCGATTCATTGTTGGCGATTCCGCATCGCTTTTTACTATGACGGGGCGATTGAGCGCAAGAAAACGAGTGAAGCAAACTCAGTCGTGAGTCTGTGACGCGTCAGTGCGATTGATGAGTCGAACAAGTTAGTTCTAATCATGAATACGGTTCCCTTCCCGACAGTTGTGAACGTCTCTGCGAGTTGGGGTTGCAGAAGATGCACTATTAAAACAGTGTACCAGTTCATACTGAAACTGGTGCGCATGAAAACTGTAAACTGAGCTCCCAAACCCGAGCGCTGTATCTTACACATATTCATTTTTACCCGTCAAGTCTTCGGTCAAACCAACATTGCAGCGATAACTTCACTACGAAGTGCAAAAGTTTCATCTCAAGAATGCCATCCGGATGGCGAGAAGGATACGATGAGTATTTCCCAATATGACAGAACAAGAACTGCGCTGGACTTCTGCCGATCCAGGTGCGTGTACAGTAGCGCTCCACCTACTATAGTGTTTCAAAGTATTTGAATTTGTTGCGGTTTAATAGTCTATCTACGCTTCAAGTAGTATCCTGGTTTGGTTACAGTATACTTCGAAGTATATTTTATCGCAAGAGTTTGTATCTACTTCAGTACTAGACACTGTCTAGCTTGCACAATCAGATATTTTGCACCAGCAAACTGGTCGGTAAGGCAGAACTTACCAATGATTGCCGTGTCAGTATCTCGATTATATACCATACACTCTGTTTCTTGCAAGCTTATGACGAGAACTGCGTAGGGCTATGATGGGTTTATCCAAGAACCATCCGATTGCCTCTAACGGCAACTGCATCATATACAATATGCTATGTGTGTACTTCGGAAGGTACAAATGGAACTGATCGATTCACTGTTTTCGTTAGTGGGCTCTCAGCTCCTTCTGACCTAACTGTCGTTTGTACTGCAAGTCCTTTTCCCAGGCGGGACTGCCCTGATGGAGTCCACCATCTACCTGTGCATTACAAATATACAACATATAATTTGTAATCTACTTGATTGAAACAATATTACTGGGGGAGATATTATTGGCAATAAGTTATTGGGAAAGTCATGCTAACATTTCCGCATCTTGAATCAACGCTACGAAACTCACTGAATATTACCAATGCGCAACTTAGTTTGTATTGAGCACTTGTTGGTCCACGTCACAGATTATGTGCCGTACACAAGGGCAACTTGCATGTTGCAGGGAATGATGGTCGTAGAAGCTTCGCGAACGAGTTATCAAGTTTACCAGGGCTCTAGAACAGGCATGACACGTGTACTAGCTAGCTAGGAGACTAACAACTCAATCTCACTTTTCATTCTGCTCTGCAAAGGACAAACGCAATCGGTCTTTGTTAAAGTTTGTTTGATTCGACTTGCAGTACATGCCGCTGGAGCACTTGGCGGCTGCGAATTTCGGCGACCGTACTCGATGGTGTTGTGTCTTGCATGTATTTTTCCGCATGCGTAAGTTCCATCTCAAGAAAGCCATCCGGGCGGCGGGAAACTATGATAACCATAGCGATCTGTTTGCCATTTACGCAACAATTTGACAGACAGCCCAACAGCTACATACACACCAGAGCTGAGAGACCCTTGTTGGCCTACCGTAGAAATATTATGTACCAAAAGTTGGTTGCAGCTCGTATTCATTTGCCACAACACAGTCCACGGAGTTGGGCGCGACCCCGGCTCCTGAACTTTTCTAGTCCCGTATGCTGTACGTTCACATCGCGAGCGAGTGCCTTCCTTCTGTCAGGGAAAGACACCTTCACGATTACCACCAAAGTTCCTCGACTCATCAATCGCACTGATGCGTCGCAGACTCACGACTGAGTTTGCTTCACTCGTTTTCTTGCGCTCAATCGCTCCGTCATAGTAAAAAGCGCTGCGGAATCGCCAACAATGAATCGGACTGTCTTCTTGGCTTTCGTTGGGGCCACTCTTCTTGTTTTCTCGGCCTTACACGTCGCTGCCGAGGAAATCGTTCAAGCCAAGACTTTGGACCCACTCCAAGCACGGACTCATTAACACCAACACGAAACGCAACCTGCAGGGCAACAACGACAAAGCTGAAGAAAATGGCGCAGTGGAAATTGACGGCGAAGAAAGAGAGCTGGGTCAAACCTTTTCGGAGGAATCCCAGAGCATCAAAGACGAAGAGAGAGGCTTGGGCGATCTAAAGTATCTTGTTGTAAAGAGTCCCAGTCTCAACAAATTGGAAGGAGTCTTGAAAAAGTCCCCCGACCTCAGCAAGCTCAAGAGTGAAGTGGGCAAGAGCTCATTCAAGCTCACTGATCGTGATGTCCAGAAAATCCGAACGTTCACTGCAAAGAATCCGAAGGCAAACTTCGACAAAATAAGCGCGCTGATCATAATTCTGGGGGTGCAGGGGGTTTATGTTTATTTGATGAAAAAGGCTACCAGTGAAGACAGTCAAGTTTTCGAGGAAACGGCCATATCGACCATCTCTGCTAACCATGAATCTCAAAATGCAATGAATCGTAAAAGCACTTTCGTTTGTGGTTGTTCTGCTGCTCCTAAAATCAAGCCACGCTCCAAGTGAAGCCATAACCAGTGGAAACGCTGCGTGTTTGTGACTCCACGAAGCCTCCAAGCAAGGAAATCAAAGTTTGACACTATATGGACCTGATGAGGTGAAAAGATGAACAACTGCAAGTGCAACAATACGACCTTCACTCTGCAGTCGACTTCAACTTGGATACATTCATTCTCTACCACAATTCAATTCTGAATCGCAAAATGAATTGGACCACTTCAAAATGGTGTACATATGGTGTACACGAGCTGCGACAACGTGAAGCAGGCGGGAGGCAGCTCCATAATCAGCAAAGCAGCTAAGAATCCTCTCCGCTCGCCGCTCGTTTCCTGGCAGCGATGGCGTCGTACAAGCCCACGGTGGTGATCGACAATGGCACAGGGTACGCTTACGTAACCTCTCCCTCTCGTTCCTCTCCCCCTCTGTGATGATGCATCATCCATTCCGCATTCCGCACTCGACTCACGTGTCAAAAAAATCCCTCCCTTGACACTTTTTATCCTGTTACCAAAATGCTATTCCTGACAGGTACACGAAAATGGGGTACGCCGGCAATGCCGAGCCCAGTTACATCATCCCGTCCACGATCGCCGTGAGCGGCAACGACTCCAGTACCGTCCGCAGTCGCCAGGGCATCGACGATCTGGATTTCTACATTGGCAACGAGGCGCTGGACCACGCGTCCACGCACCAAGTGAATTATCCCATCGCCCAGGGGATTATCCAGAACTGGGATAATATGGAGAAATTGTGGCAACGCTGTCTTTTTCAGCACATGCGGTGCGAGCCGGAGGAGCATTATATGCTACTGACGGAACCCCCTCTCAACCCCCAGAGAACCGAGAAGCTACGGCCGAAATCATGTTCGAGACGTTCAATGTCCCGGGACTTTACATTGCCGTGCAGGCGGTGCTGGCCCTGTACGCGTCCTGGCCCAAGATCAGGGACCCGAGCCAACGTTCACTCACGGGTACCGTCATTGACTCGGGGGACGGTGTGACCCACGTCATCCCCGTGGCGGACGGATACGTCATCGGCAGTTGCATCCGCCATATCCCGTTGGCTGGACGGGACGTCACCCACTTTATCCAGAAGATGCTGCGCGACCGTGGAGAGGCCGTACCCCCGAAGAATCGCTCGAAGTGGCCAAACGCGTCAAGGAGATGCACAGTTACGTGTGCTCGGATCTTGTCAAGGAGTTCAAGAAGTACGACGGTAAACCGGAGAAATACTTCCTCAAGTACTCGGACCTGCACCCGCGTACCAAGCAGCCGTGGGAGATCGATGTGGGCTACGAACGTTTCCTGGCTCCTGAGATCTTCTTCAACCCGGAGATCTTCTCCACGGACTTCACCACACCCCTGCCGAATGTGGTGGACGAGGCCATTTTGAAGTGTCCAATTGATACGCGGCGTGGATTGTACAAGAACATTGTCTTGTCTGGAGGAAGCACTATGTTCAAGGACTTCGGACGTCGTCTGCAGCGTGACATCAAGCGTCTCGCGGACGACCGACAGGCTGCCAATCTGGCCATGCACTCCAAGTTCCAGCAGGCGCACGCGGAAGCCCTCGAGGTGAACGTGCTCTCGCACCGCATGCAGCGCTTCGCTGTCTGGTTCGGCGGCAGTATGGTGGCCTCCACCCCCGACTTCTACCGGGTTTGCCACACCAAGGCGCAGTACGACGAGGAAGGCCCGCGCATCGCACGCCACAACCCCGTGTTCAACGCCACCATGTAAGCGCCGTATCTACTTCTCGACGGACCAGTACAAGCAGCGCAGCAAGGAAGTAGACGCGTTCGTTGTCCTGAACGAGTGAAGGCAGGACGTGGACGAGTGACGTGAGAACCCCCAGCATTTCAAGAAAAATACAAGCACTCAAACAGGTCGTGGGAAGTCTGGCGTTGTTGGTTGCACGCTCGTCCTGAACATGCAAGTGCCGCTTATGTATCTCTATGCATGTCTTCTAGACCTCGACTGTCCTCGCTTCCACTTCAAACGTTCACTGTCTTGACATCCCGATCTTGCTTCCCATGGTGCGAGTGTGCAGTAATTGTTGTTGCGTTCGTACGCTGCTTTCTTGCAGCCCTTGTAGATGCAGCGTTTGCCGCCCCCGTGAGCCCAGCACAAGCTGTTGGAGACTGCGACCTTCGAGCAGTCGGCGTGAGACCACTTGGTGCCGCCTCCATGGGACCAGCAGAGACCGCGTGACTTGCCTCGCCGGTCGCAGCCTTCCATTTGACACTTGACCCAGCCACCTAAAGCACAAGACCTTAAGCGTCTGCAACCAACAACACCACATGAGCCTAACACCTCACCATGTTTCCAGCACAAACCCGAGTGCTTGGCACTTGATTGACAGCCTTCCGCCGAACATTTCTTGCCGCCCTACGGAGAGTCACAGCGGTTAAAACTGCGAGCATTAACAGTCGATTGTCGAGACCAAACCTACTCCGTGTCGAAAGCACAGTCCCTTGTTGATGATGTAGTTCTCACAACCGTCGACTCTGCATTCTCGAGCTCTCCGCTTCTCATCCATCGCAGGAGATCGCACTTGTCTCGATCTTGACGAAGGAACCGTTGGTTTAATTGTCGCGTCTTGAACAACGACCGTCTCGGGACTGTTCATGATGAAAGCCACCGAGTTCTTGCTGCTGGTCTCCATTTTACTCCGTTTGGTCTCATCGAGCTGAGACCGTCGGGAACCGTCTCCTAGGTACTGCCCCAAGCGAGTATGCAACCGCTGTCTGCCACGCAGGCCTCGTAGTTCATTGTCATTATATGAGGAGCGTTTTACCTAACCTAGCTAACTTACGCCGTCTCCTCGATCACGGCCGTCTCGGGCTTGGACAGCTTGGCGTCGAGCTTGACGAGCATGTCTTCGACCATGGCGTCCAGGTCGAAATCGTGCTGCCAATTCCAGTCCCTCCGGGCGATGCTGTCGTCCAGCGAGCGAGGCCACGTCTCGGCGATTTGCTGGCGGAAGTCGGGCTTGTAGTCGCACTCGAAGCTCGGCATGACCTTCTTGATGGACGCCGCGATCTCCTCGGGCGTGAACGACACGGCCGTGATGTTGTACGTGCGCTGCGAGAGGCAGTCGTTGGGGGCGTTGATCAGCCCCATGGTGGCCTTCAGACAGTCGGGCATGTACATCATGGGCAGCTTGGCGTCCGGTTTCAAGAAGCACGTGTACTTGCCGTGCTTCAAGGCGTCGTAGAAGATTTCAACGGCGTAGTCCGTGGTGCCACCGCCCGGCAGCGCCTCGGACGAGATCACGCCCGGGTACCGCACCGAGCGGAAGTCGACGCCGAACTTGTTGTAGTAGTACTCGCCCAGCAGCTCCACGTGCACCTTGGTGAGTCCGTACATGGTCGTGGGGCGCATGATGGTCGTGTCGGGCGTGTCATCCTGCGGCGTCGACGGCCCGAAGACTGCGATGGTGGACGGCGCAAACACTCGCAGCTGGTACTGCTTGGCCAGCTCCAGCACGTTCTGAATGCCGCGCGTATTGACCGCAAGCGCCAGACTGGGGTTGGCCTCGCCCACGGCCGAGAGCAGCGACGCCATGTGCACGATCGTGTCCACGCCCTGCTCGGCCACGATCCGCGCCATCGAGTCGCGGTCCTGCACGTCGCAGTAGACGAAGCGGCCGTCGCGCGCGCCCGACGGAGCTTTGATGTCCGAGTTGACGATGGCGTCGGCGCCGAAGAGCTGGCGCATGTAGGGCACGAGCTCCATGCCGATCTGGCCCGTGCCGCCCGTCACGAGGATGCGACGCGCGCTGTCGGACGACAAGCTGCGGGCGATTGGGCGTTGCAGACGAGAGATCATCTTGAGCGAGGAACGGGGAGTGCGCGGGAGCTGGCGGATGGAGGAATGGCAGGCAAGCGCTGCATGGGCTTGGTGGTCCTCTGGTAGTCAGACGTCATTCGCGTCCGTTGAAGCGGGTAAGGAGGATGCGCCCGCTGGAGCCGTAGACGGGGCGACACAATTGTACGAGATGACGCAAACCCTGTCTACTGTTGTACGTTGCTATTATTGGAAGAGATTGAGTAGGAAGCTATTTTGGACGCAGCTGCTGCTAAAAATAGGTTGCGGAACCTGATACATGGGACAATGGCGGAACTTGATATTATTCGAAGAGACGGGTTTTCCGCCTCGGCTTTGGGCCGCCACAGGAATATGCGCTGAGCCATCTCGTGGTTGGCGCCGGGGCAACCCCAAGCAGCAACAAGAGAACCGCCGGACATCTGCCCCGTCTAAACGCGTCACTGCGCCTATCTCGGGATATCAGTTTTCGACAGGGACTTTATCGTACGTTACTGACATTTTGTAAAACACAGATCTGACAGGGTATGTACATCCGAAAGGGCCTTGAATGCCTGCAAAACTCGATGTGCAGCTAACGCGTGCCGCGTCACTTGCCTCGAGATTCGGTGCGCATGATTTCCAGCCACGGAGCTCCTGCACCGGCACGCCGAGGACACGTGGCAAGAGATTAGAAACTCGACTGGCAATGCATTGGCGGTGGCGTTAGTTATAACCTGCAAGACTTGCACCACGATGGCAAACGTTCTGCAGCAAGTTGCTGTACTGTAGCTCCTCTCGCGAGCGGCATCCAATCAGTCGGAAGTGATGCATGATTACTTCCCATCAAGCCTGCAATGATAGGATGCCACACCGTTAATGGGGCGATTGGCAGGACATCCATCCCTAGTCCTCTCTCTTCCATGACGTTGCAGGACGCACTGCAACTTGGCGAACTGGTTGGCTGCAAGTCGCTGTGAGAGCGAGAAGTCCCAACCTCTCTCGGGTCAGAATGCACGCGCTCACTCTATAGCCACAGCAATTGCTCTTCTGGTGAGCTGATGGTCATCCGTCAAGAGGAACAACCAGCCGACAACAGGCAACAAAACTTTTTGTTGATTGAAGTTGCCCTAGTGTAGCCATGTCTATCTACTTCAGAAACTGCGCACTCCAATTATCAGATGTAGCCATCTCTAGTATACTCCTAAAAATGCGCATCATTCCACAATCGCCGAAGATGGAGGAATCTCCCGCCGTAGACGCTCTGGGGAGGGCCACGCAGCAGCTTCTCACGGATTTCGAAGTCTTATGCAGGCACGACAGCCTCTTCTGCCTCTACAAGGGATTAGTGGGGCGACTGGCGACTGTGAACGACGTACTGCGCTCGGTCTCCGATGTCTCGGAATTCGCTCGACTGGGCCTCGAATTGGCGCTTGTGGACGTTCTAAAGCTGCTGCAGACGACACGACACATCCCCCACCATGCGTTGATACAAGACGCACAATTTGAGACCCTCCGCGCGTTGAGGGAGTTGGTACAAGTGCCACAACGAGCAAAATTCGTCTTGGGACTCCACGATCGAGTGGACGCTTTGGTGACGAGCTGCAGAGAGGAATTCGGCAGCTCTGAAGCTCTGGAGAAGGTTTCCAAGAGGTTCGACGTGTGGCCACGTGACTGTGAGCAGCAGGTGACGGTGTTTAAGATGGCGATCGATGCTGGAGGAGATTTTAGTAACCAACTACAAGAGGCAGCAGCTCAGGGGCTGACGTCGCAGCTTCAGGAGCTGTTCCAATTGGTGACGTTCTGGATACGGCAACCGGCTCGCCTTACAGTTGGAGAGCAGCAGTTGCTCGGTGATGTGTATGGTGTGATGACCAGGATGGAGCTGTTTCGAGATCCTGACGGTGTTCCTGCTGGAGTGGTGCGTGGAGATCATTTGGCACTGGTTAAGAAGTCTTCTTTGCCTGATTGGCGTCGAGCTGACATCGTTAAGAAGTTTCATTGTGTGTCGAGTGCTTGCAGCTCAGTTGGTGAAAAGGATGTTGCATCGTGGAAAATTCCAGCCCATGAACTGCGATTGGATCTCTTGCATCCCTCCTCTCAACAGTCTCGTCGTTTGGTGAAGTTTGGGACGTGGCTAGACACGCCTGTAGTGCTTCAGAAGACTGTGAGTCTCGAGAAAAATCAAGTTGTGGATGCAGAAACTCAACTTGATGCGATGGTTGAGCGCTGGATCGCGTTGAATCATCCGAACGTGCTAAAACTCTACGGAGCTTCGGATCCTGACCCCAGTGATAGCCAAAGGACTTGTTACTTTGTGTGCGAGTTTGCTTCACATGGCCAATTGAGCGACTATCTGAATCATACACAGCGCAACAGTGGGGACTCGTCGGTCCTTCTTTGGCAAAAAGTGCTAGAGGGTGCTCAAGGCTTGCAGTACATTCACGAGCGCGGTCTCGTGCACGGAAACCTGGTACAGACAAGCCTTTTGGTCGGCTCCGATGGTATCACCAAACTAGCTGGATTCGGGCAGTACAGCACCTTGCAGGAAGTCGACGCTGATCACGAGGGCTTGTCAGAGGATGTTTTTGCGTTTGGAATGTGCATATTCGAGCTTGTAGAGGGCTGTCGTGCTGTGTGGAAGCAAGTTCCTGTACAATGTCCTGAGAGTTTTACTATCGATCAATGGCGTCTTGTAAAGCACATGTGTGACCCCGTGGCAACGTCACGTTTAAAGGTCAGTGGTGTTGTGCATGATCTTCAGCGTCATGTGGCCGAGATGAAAACCAGCTTTTCACCATCTAATGGTATCTCAAGTTTGAGCTTGCCAGATTCATTTCATAACCTACTGCATTCAATTCTGGAAGCTTTGGAGAACGAGGAAAACACACAAGAACGACACTGCGATGGCCATATTTACGAGATTAATATGGGCCGGCAACTAATGACACGTCTGAGTGATATTGCTGAGCAGCTACGGCTGGAGCTCGTGGATTGCGTTGAGGGAACGGGGCGTTTTCGACGCTATGCGTATGCTGTTCAAAGCTGGGAGAGTATTGTTTCACGCTTCCAGGTATCCATTTCTGGGCCAGTACCTCACGTCAATTTGAACCGCGCTGTTCGCCTTGCAGTTGGCCGGAGGAATGCGCAGCGTGTATTCGAATTGCACCGAGGACTAGACCAACTAGTGTCGACAACTAGACTCAAAAGGCTTCTAGACGCAGCAAAAGCGAAAGAGATTCATACTAATTGGGAGCAACAGTGGGCGTTGCTCCGTAGATCACAAGCTCGATCACTGTGTGAGGCACTGTCCGACATTTCAGCAGCTCTGAAAGAGCTTGAAGAGGACAGCAACGATGAATCGGGATCACATGGTTGGGTGAGGCAGGTGCAGGGATTCTGGGCAGTTCTCGAGTTCGAGCGAAATCAATACGCTAGCAGTTATACGGCTGATGAGCTTGAGATGATTGAGTGTGCTGCCAGTGCAGCCGCCAAGTCGATTGTGGATCCTACCAAAGCTTCGCTGACTCTGCCCAATTGGTTTCTTCCTCCGTATGAAGTTGATTTGAGGATGGACACACAAGCTCTTGGCCGTGGTGCATTCGGTTCTGTGCATCACGGAATGTGGCTAGACTCTCCGGTTGTTGTCAAGCAGGTCCTTACTGCCAGTGCGAGTCAAGACGGAAGGAGTTTTCCAAGTGGTGGCGAGGCGATTTTCAAGCACGAAGCGGACATTTGGTTTGATCTGAATCACCCTCACGTGATTGCTCTCTTCGGTGCATGCCACGTCGGAGTGCCATTCTTTGTGTGCGAGTATGCTGCAAAGGGAACGCTGACCGACTTCTTGAAATCCTCAGAGACAACAAACCGACAACTTTTAGCTTGGGAGAAGCTCTATGAGGCTGCACTCGGGCTCGAATTCCTTCATGAGCGTGGTGTTGTGCATGCCGATCTCAAAGGTGACAACATATTGATTGGAGCGGACGGGCGAGCCAAGCTTACGGATTTCGGGCTCAGCGCTGTGGTGAATGGCCCCGTGGTCTCGTCTGGGAGTCCTGTGGGGGCATTACGATGGAAAGCCCCAGAATGCATTGGAGCAAATGCACAGTCCGCGACTTTCGCTTCCGATATTTTTTCGTTTGGAATGTGCATTATTGAAGCTGTGACTGGGCCTTTTCCCTGGGGACGAGAAATGCCTGATGCTGCAGTGAGTTTCCACGTCAGGCGAGGCCGTCTACCACCGTCAGCGCGTAGTTTTACACCCAGTCAGTGGGCTTTGATTCAGCAAATGTGTCGTCTTGATCCTAAAGACCGACCAGATATTCGCTTCATTGTTCGTGCAATTCGACTGGTGGCGACACAACTCTCGTTTAAAAACTTCATTGCTGAAATTCAACGTCAAACATGATTGGGAGACAAGTTCGTCAAGTAAATGGGAAAGCAAGTCGTTTGATGGTATTCGGAATGCGATCGGAGTTTCCACAGCGTTTAAATTTGTGGTATCAAGTGCAGTTTCGCACGGGAAAATGCAGTCTGGATAAATACAGAGGGACAGGTCGCACCAGTCTTCATTTCTCCAGAACCCTCGCACCTTGGCGGTGCTTGAAAATGAACAGCGAGAGCCGAAGAAAGTTGTATTCTCGACGCATTCTTGCTGTTGCATGCGCTTCGATGATGGCTGGGGTGGTGTTCATTGGTACGATTGCGTTGATGCTTAGGAGTATCATCTTGTGACGTTCTTGGTGTGGTCATGCACAGGATATGGTTTATCTGACCCAGAGCAGTACACGCAGCACTTACGGGTGGACAAACCAGCGCATGAGTTTGCTCAAAGTACGTAGCGCATGAACAGTTGAATGCTGTTCAATGTGTGTGCTAACTGAAAGTTTTCGTGTCTAGTGCGTTTGTACTTGGGCGTCCAGCCTAGCGCCGTCGACTGCCCTCGAGGAATGTACCGACCAAGCGGTGCAGGGATTACCATCGGCGAGTGTGAGTTTTGTCCGCGAGGCGTGTACGGAGACAGTCCGGGTTTGCTGTCGAAGGATTGCACTGCCAAGTGTCCGAAAGGAACGTACAACGACAAACTCGGCGCCAAAAGTATCCTGGATTGTAAGCCGTGTCCTGCTGGTGTCTACGGGTCCAGCACCGGTCTCACCACCAGTCAGTGTTCAGGACCGTGTCCCAATGGCAAGTACTCCATGACGGAAGGGGTTCAGACGCTGAGTGATTGCATGGACTGCCCAGCGATGTATCGTGGGCCTCAGGGTTATCGTGGCAACGACGTCTCCATGGACAATGGTGGAGGGTATCCGTGTGATCGATTCCAGTACGGCAAGACCATTCTCAATGGACGAGACGCCAACAATGATGCGTATCTGAATGGATATCTCTCGGACATTCGTCGACCAACGAACAACGCAGTCAATGACAACACTACTCCGTGGTAGATGTGATCCCATTTTCAAACTTATATACCTTGCACTTGTCTTTCATTTGCTGTCCGTTCAGTTCCAAATATGACGAATCGGTGGCTACAACTGACAAATCGGTGGCTACACCACTACATGTAGATTTCTGAGCCCTCGCTACGTGAGACTTGTCAAACTCATTTGGCCTTTTACCAGGTAAGTATGATGAGACCTAAGTTGCAACTTTCGTCGTCTTCAGGCGTCATCCCGACCGACAATTTGTCGTTTGCAGAGACCGTCGAGTTATTAAGTATTGAGTTATTGACGCAGGAACTTCTCAAGACGCTGCGGCATCGATGCAAAGGACCTTTTGCAGTTTTTGCAAACGTTATAGACCAACTTCGAGTGCTGAGTACTTTGATACGAGACAGTGACGACGACCTGGAAGCGGTGGTGGAAGGTGACGAGGCCATTGTGGCTCTACTTCATTTGCTCAATCGGTCTCAATTGGTTCGAAACGAGGTCTCAAGTGGGAAATCCACTGTGAGAGATTTGGTTCAAACTGCTGCACGCTCGGAGCTTTCGTTCCACGCTCACGAACGAGTTGATGACCTTTTTCGAGTTTTTCTGCCGGAAGAAAATGATACACAAGACTGGAGATTTCGATGGGAACAAGACTGCAGTGAGCAATTCGAGCAGTTTGAGAGGAACTTGACACAAGAAGTTATGAAAATGACAGTCGACGAGAAGAACGGACTCCGACACCAAGTCGCTCACTGTTTGAGTGAGTTCACAACACAGTTCAGTCCTCTTCAAAAGCTTCTACAGCTATTGGAAACTCCGGAGGTGATTGAAAGAGATGAAGAACTCGATCCAGAGGAGCAGAGACCACAAACGAGATGTTGTTATGGAGAGAAGTGCAGTTTTGTTGCACCTTGGCACGATGAATTGGTGGCCATGACAGAATGGAAACCACGACGAACACACCAGGCGTCAGTTGGATCCTATAAAGAAGTACGCAAAGCTTTCATTCCTGCGCACGAGATTGTTTTTAACTCTTCGTGGACGTCGGAGGTTGAAACGAGTACATCTAGGGATTCGCTTTCCAGTTCATTGTTTATGGGCAGTTGGCTCGACACCACGGTGGCAATTCAGCTCGCCAACAGACGAACGGGTAATGAGTTCGATGAAGAAAATGAAAACGAGGATGTCCACGAGGGATGAGATGGTTCCAACTCAACCGCCGGAACGTACTCAAACTGTATGGGGGCTGTGAGGATGCTCAATATGAAATCGACGTGCCCAAATCTCCCGTTGCAGTCAATCAAGGCGTGAAAGTCTTCGCTTTTTCGTGTGTGAGTATGCGCGACAAAGAACACTCCGCCAATTTCTAAAGTATCATCAACAGCGAGGTACACCAGATACAACACGGAGACAACTGACTTGGACGAAGTTGTACGAGGCAGCACTTGGTCTCAAGTATCTCCACTGGCGTGGAATCGTACACGACAGGTTGCGTTCTCGAGAGATTCTCATTGGCAACGACGGCCAAGCCAAGCTCACCACTGTCTTTGGCAGAAAGCACTACAAAAAAATCACTGGACAAGTCGGGACGTGACAGCGATCCACTTTTGCGCTGGACAGCACCCGAACGGCTTGGCATTGGGCTTGACAGCACGAGTAAATCGGAGCCAACAACGGAATCGTACATTTTCGGACTCGGTATTTGCATTTTGGAGGCCATGACAATGCGAGCACCGTGGAAGTCGATCACTGACTCTGAATTGTGTGGTAAAATGGCGTTGGGCTCAACGTTACCACCTCGACCACGAGATGTTTTCACCGATGATCAACGGAGTCTGCTGAGTCAAAATGTGCAGCCGAGACCCACACAAACGTCCTGACATTTCATCGGTAGTGCATCAACTTGAGACTCTGATGGGCGAAGCCAAGAGAGCTCAATCGACTAAACACAGGACAGAAGATATGATACCAGAACTCTTGTGTGCTGTGCAGTCCATGATCGGCACCATCAGCAACTACAAGGCAATGAACGAGCACACGTGTGCCAGAATTCTGGATATTTACACCAAGCTCTGCGTTGCTGCCTCGCCTTGGGGCAGTATTCTAATGAGCAAAAGTGCTAAACCTCGTGAGTGGTGGATACAAGCTGCAGAAGTTCCCTGAGCCAACACCAAGAAGCAGAGCAAAATTGTACGTAAAGAGGGACGTCGATTGACCTTGGCTGGCCTTGCTGAAGCGATGATTTTTTTGTACTCCTCCTGCGGAAGATATTCGATCAACGCTGCTTCCTCTTTCTCCGTCGTCGGCTTTATCTGCCGAGGAACGACGTCAGGTACAAGAAAAACTGGCAACAGTGCTAAAAGATTTTCACATTTGTCTTGTGACTGCAGCTCAAGAGCCTGCAAACGTCTACGCGATGTTCTGTGCGAGTCGAACAAAGTTTGCAAAAGCAACCTACCGCTTGCACGTTTCACTTGACCAGCTCCTGACTTCAACACCAGCTCTTCAGACCACACAAACAGCAGAACTACACGACTGGAAACATATTTGGGAAGAGCAGCGTCGACAGCAAGTTAATCATGCTGCAAGACGAGGAGGAACTGTTCTAGCGGACGGGATCATGACCACGATCATAACTGTGGAATTATTCACCAAGACCTCAAATGTGACAACATTCTCGTGGGAGATGACGGACGAGCTAAACTTTCCGACTTTGGACTTAGATGCCGTATGTTTCGCCTTAACACACACAAGTCGACAAGGAAATTGGTGCTCTGCTTGGTGCGATGCGTTGGAACTACTCACGGCTGCAAAATCTGACAACCGTGTCAATACCGGTACTCCGTCGAAGGAAGCCGACATCTTTGCGTTAGGAATGTGCATCGTGCAAGCTGTGAGTGGAGATTACCCTTGGGGTAGCGGCTTTTTGGATCCTGTTGTGGCATTCCAAGTGAGAAGAGGCGAACTTCCTCAGATGCCAAAGACTTTTGAACCTCTTCAGTGGAAACTAGTAACTCGCATGTGTGCGTTTGACCCGGCCATGCGACCAACAATTGCAATGGTGGTCAAAGCGTTGGGGCTGATCGTCAGTAAGGACGCGCTTGATACGACTATGTTCACGTAACCAAATAGTATAGTCCACCATTTCACGTTCAAATTGAAAAGTGAAGCGGCGTAGTCTTGTTCTCTAGGCTACTGCAGAGTAGGAAGCAACAAGATACGCGGCAAAAGCCACCTGTGTGGTCTTTGGTGTATTCTGGAGTGAGCTGCAGGCTCAGTCTTTCTCTTGGTTTTAGTCCTACACCAACTGTAGTCCTCATTGGCCAACTGCATGTACTATACTGAAGATCAGTACAACCTGTAATCCGCAACAGCCCCACCTACTGATATCAGTTAATTCGATGTTCGAAAGCACTTCTTGGCATTGCAGCTCTGTGCTTTTCAAATGCCGCGCGGGCCAAAGGCTTCGTAAATGCATCTGCCACGTTATCCCTTCCTGGTACCCGCAGCACATCAATCTGCTTCAACTCAATGCGCTCGCGCACAAAGTGATGACGCACATCGATGTGTTTTGTTCGTGAATGAAACACAGGGTTGCTTGCTAACTTCGCTTTCATTGTCCACGAAAACTTGGGACGGCTGCTGCTGCTCAACTTGCAGCTCCTTTAGCATCTGTCGTAAATGCACAACCTCCTGCACCAGAAGGCTCAACGCCATGTACTCGGCTTCTATCGTGTGCAACGCGACCGTCTTCTGAGTTTGGCTACTCCATGAGATGATACTTCCACAAAATTTAGCCACGTAACCAGCAATAGACTTTCTGTCATCAACCCGATTTGCAAAATCGGCATCTGCGTACGCCTTCAAATGATCATCGAGCTTTTGATCTGACCACTCTAAACCACCTAGTCGAATTCCCCAGTCTAGCGTCTCTTTTAGATAACGCAAGCCGCGTTTAGCCGCTTCCCAATGCAGGAGACCAGGATTCTCCAGAAACTGGCTGCACTCTCTCACTAGATAAGGTAAATTGTCAATTTAGTAGCCCTTGCCAGTTTAGTAGCCTCTCTATTTTCAGCCAGTAACAATGATGTACCCATCATTTTACAGATTTGATTCGCCAAAAGTAAAACAGCTGCTTTTGGGCGAAAGCCTGCAGCAATTAATATCCAGCGCCAGCCCAGTTCCCGCCAATTCCAAGCCACCTGACCACCCCGGACCAACAGCAATGGCGACGTCGCGCGCACACTACACCAACGCAGAGCGGGATGCGGCCGTCCGGTCGGTGCTTGCCGGGGCTAGCATGACGAAAGCATCCGAAACTGGGTGCTTTTCAGATGCTGCCCCGACGCCTATAAAACAGCCGCTACTACTTGTCATGGACGGATGTTCCTCGCACATTTCGATGCCAATTGTTGACATCGCGGATAGTCTCGGTATTATTCTCGTGTGTTTGCCGTCGAATGGAACCCACCTATTGCAGCCCCTAGATGTGGCAGCTTTCTCGCCTTTCAAGACAAGTCTGAAGAACCTAGTGGACAGCTGCTGCCAAGTATTGGCGAGGGAACTGTTGACAAGCAAACGGCGTTGGGGGTTGCGGCGTTGGCGTGGAACAGTACCCGTTTGGGCAGCAATATTGCTGCTGGATTCAGGAGCTGCGGTATCTTCCCGCTTTCGCGCGTGAATATGCACGAAAAGCTAGCCAACTTTGAGCGCAACGGATTGCCCTCATCACAACGCAAAATTGTTTGGGCTCAGGTTTCGGATATCGTGCAGCGCGACATTCTTTTTGTGCCTGCTCCGACACCCAAGACGCGCACGATTAAGCGTAGGAAGACTGGCGGGAAAATTTTGACGCGCGAGTACCTGGAAGAGGAGAAAAGTAAGCGCAACAAGAAATAGAAACGAAGTTCGGTCGGAAAGAGAACGTTGCAGGCTCCAGTAGCGATAGAGGCTCAAGCCCTGGACGAGTCAGTGATGGAAGCGTGGGTGTAGCCTGTTACAGGCTGCCTGCAGCAATCAATAAACTCTCTTGAATGCTTAGGTTCTACAAATATGACGCTTGACAGGATTCGGTTTCCCTAACCGCGGGGCTTCGCTGTCGGATCGAACAAGCAGCTGTGCATAGTGAAACTAAGTCAAAAAGGGCTACTAAACTGTCAAACACGTAAAACCGAGCGACCGCACTCTCAGCCCAGTAGACACAAGACAACTGCAGCGCTTAACGCTTAAAAAATCACAAAAATACGTTTGTGTCTCCTCTTTCTGATGGCGCAAGTAGCTCGTCAATCGGAACGTTCGTTCTGGAGATATCGACAAAAATGTGGCGGCTGTGCACAAGGGCTATTAAATTGGCATTTTACCTTACGCAAGATCTGGCCGAGTTCCTAGCATTAAATACATGAGGCTCCCAATCACAGCACGATATGGTTTGGTGCTCATAAGTGCTCTTTCATCACTCTCGGTTGGACACATGGCCTTGTTCAGTTTCATGTCAAGAGGGCCTCCTGGTGGTCCAGTCGGCTAGACCCACGAATGCTATGCACGTGATGCGAGTTCGAGCCCCGCTGAGCGGACTTTTCCATGATACGAAATGTCAGCATTCTCAAAACTAATATCTCATTCAAACAAATTCAGAATCAACATCAACAACCTTCATATTAGCATAGTCACGTGTGTAGCAAACCAGGAATAACCAGTTAATCAACTCAATTTCCTTCCTTGTTCAGTTTCATGTCAGCAGTGCTCGGGGTCTTGCATCCATTGCATTTCTCCATACCATGACAGAGCCGACACCGCCGTTAACACCGACAAAGGCACACTCATATCGTTTTTTAAAGGGTACTTAATATTTAGAGGAATGCTCAGCCGAGTTGCACGCCGTTTCCCTTCCGGATCGTGGAGGACGTGAGCGAAGATTTGTTGAGCAAGTAAGAGCTCTCATGCATTTATTTATGCTGGTGTCACTCTAACGCCACTATGTTCTGTCTTGCTTCTCTTTAATATTTGCTGCTTCTGTTGTTTAGCACGTAGTATGACGGGGCACTTTGCAAAGGAAGTTTTTGAAATTGCTATGGATGTTTTCAAGGGAGCAATGATTTTTTTTATCTTGCTACTATCGAGTTGTGCCACGGCAGCTCATGTAATTCAGGTTAATCTATCTTAATTGGTTCTTTAACTCTGTGCACCAATTGCTCATGCAGTCTAGCCCAGGATCGATCGACTTTTCAAGACCGAACCCAGAGCATACCTTCTCTACCGAGTCTCGCAGTGATTTTGACTTTGTCTGCAATACGTGGCGGCGAATCTTGTTCACATAGTGAAGAACAATTAATCCACAGTCGTACTTGTTTTTCTGAAGAGGTTTAGTTTTGTAGGAGTAGGCCGTAACACCAACATGAGAGCTGTGCTTTGTCTTCTGCCTTGCTAGTCGAAGAAACCACTGCATCCGATCGAAAATCTCCTTTGGTTTGTGTTCACCTTGCGGTGGCTCCAGTGAGTTGATGTGGTAAATGGTTGCGCCCACTTCCAATGGGCTCTCGCAAACTAGAAGACTGATGTGATTTCTCATCATAACTGGTACCAGCAAAATAGGATTGGAATCCCATTCAAAATTGCCAACCAGGCGCAGAATCCCGTTGTCTTTCGTATTGCTTGCGATGTCAATCGCGTGAAAGAACGAACATCCAAAGGTGAAAGTGGATCCATCTTCAGGAATCATTTAGTGATAAATGAAAATCGATAACTCCCGCTGTTAGCTATTGGTGCGGGTCCAGCGACTTTAAATCGGCAGTAATCACGTACTTTGCCATAGTTTCATCAGGGTTATCGTGTTCGTAGTGGTGGATTGTGTAAGTGAAAAGAATCGAATTGTACACGAATCCTTCTGACACCGCAACCGACCGCAAAATCATTTTCGGGGCAGGCTCAACGATATCACTGATATCGGAGCCGCGCCACTCACCGACATCAGAACTTTCATTTTCTCCACTGTCATATTCTCCACTACCGTGACTTTCATCAAAATCTTCTTTCTCATCAGGTAAAATCGCACCTGGACGGCGGCTTGTACGATTCTTGCCGTTGCTCACCGGGATGGCGGCAAGTGTCTCCGGTGACGCTTCTCTGCGGTTGACTGGCGTTAAATTAGCCTGGATCTCGACAGATTGAACAATCGCTGGGGGGCTGGCTGGTGTACCTAGAGTAGTGACTGGAGGAGTTGCTTGTAGCCGCGGGGTTTGTAGCGTTTAATGAAGCCGCGCACCCAGGAATGCTGCGTTTTTTCTCCTTTTTAATCGCAAATTCAGATATTTGCGCGCAGCATGCAAGCACTTCCGCATGTGTTGGGGGATCCCTTCTCTCGTACAAGTATCGTAGAACTCAAGTACCCGCAACTCGTAGGCTGTCATCTTGTGCTTTCGTCCGCCACCCTTCTCACGAATCCGGTCACCAACGCCGGGGGGAATTCTAATCACGCTTAGCTAGGAGTCTGAATATTTTCTGCGCCAACCCAGGAGCGTTCAGCTCTCGCGCCGCATCTTGCGTAGTCCATTCGGGATGCTCTTTCCAGATTCGCAACTTTTGCTATCTTCTCGGCGATCGTAAAAGCCGGACCGGTTTGTTTCGGCATGCCTTGCTAAGTCGGAAAGCGATTTCTTGAAATGAATGAGTGTTCAAAAGTGAACATGTGTGGCCAGTAATGCCTTGATTTATGGGGTGTAGCATCATTTTAAGAGCCAGTGCACAATTTTAAGCAATATCTCGACCCGTCGACTTATTGACAATCTGGACCAACAACAAGTCGACCCGTCGACTTATTGACAATCTGGATCAACAACAAGTCGATCCGTCGACTAATTGACAATCTTGGTCGACTTATTGACAATCTTGGTCGACTTATTGACAATCTTGTTGAAGACGAGCATAAGAGGAGCTGGTATTATTAAGAACCATCTATCTACTTTCGCATAAAGAGGTCCTTTTCTCGAGCGCGTGCTGGATCACTGATGCTACCTATGTTGACACGGGCAACATACTCATCAATTAACTGGTTCAGCTTTCCACCATGATGCAGCTTCCTGAGTTGCTTCAGCACCCCAGAGCCGTGTCTGCTTTTGATCCCCACGTGAACTGAAGAAATGGAATAATTCCTGCCCATCCTCCTTGCCCACAACAAACACTTGGTCACTATATGAAGCAGAAGAAGAGTCCAGCACAAACCCTTTACGAAGGAACAGCTTCATATAGTTGGCGATCTGCTTGTATGTCGACTTGTTTTGACGGTTAGAGCACACGTCCCACATCTTGGCATACCACTCGAACCAAATCGCAGCAGGGCCTTTAGGATGCGCCTTTGTCCCGAACATCTGGAAGAAGGAACACATTCAGTACGGATACCTGGCACCGTTTCTCGGCAGTCTGGTGGAGGCGATGTGTTTCCAACTTGCCCGCGTTCATTTTCCCTATACACACCGGGTAGCGATCTAGTACCTCGGGGAAATGCAGGATTAATGAAGCAGCAAGTACTTCTGCTACACGTCCGTCAAGGCTTTTTCCAGGATCCCGCGTACAGACACTCGTCTGAAACAGAAGATTTCACAACTCCAACACTTTTCGGCAGCTTGCGGAGTCGAACCAGGATAACGTTGGGATGGTTGGCTTTGTGCTCGAGCCCCAGTCACCTAGCACGCGGGCAACACCTTCTGGTCCTCAGTTGTTGAATTTAAAACATAAGCGAAAGCTTTGTTTGTAGCTGTCATATTCCAGGAGCCCCGATTAAAGATCCACTGCGGGCTCAGCAGCGGGTCGCCATTAGCAAGTTGCGCTCCACCACGTCGGAAGGAGTGAGAAGTTAAATTCGCTGTGGGGTTCGCTCTCTCCTGAGCGGATGATGCGGTCTTGACAATCCGATTCACGTACGCATGAATCTTCGCATTTTCCTCGAGCTTGCGCTTTTGCGGTGGGTCCTGTTTGGTACAACCATTCACCGCATCGCATGCATCCAGAGCTTCTAGCAGGGGCACATTGATAGGAGCTGAAACTACCTCGTCACTATTCGAGGCTAGATGCGGGTGGTCGAGCAGTTGGGCGCACGGGGAATCTTGCATCACTAATGCCATTGCGATATCGTGAAGAGGGCACGCGACGAAGTTATTCTTATCTGGAAACAGAGAGATGCCTTGCTCTTCTGTTGTCTTCACGCGAATGAGCCGAATAAAAACCACTTCATCAGCGTTAACCGATAAGTTGCTCTTCACAACGAACCCCAGATCCGAAGCACGGTCAAACGCGTACCACATCAAGGCCAGTAGTTGTGCATCTTGGTAGTCCTTGGAGCTAGAAGCATCGAAGTAGAGGCCATCCATGAGAACACGCAGGTCCTCTTTCGTACAGGCAGACGCTTTTTTTACCATTCCTCCTTCGACTCGCTTGAGGCAGTGCCACGCAAAGGTTTGACCCATTTTCAGCGGTTTCTTTTCGATGGATGCCCTGTGCTTCGGGTATGCGTCGAGTAGCCAGTTTTTCACGTAGCGAAAGTAGCTCATGACGGGGTTCTTGGTCAGTGGTTTCCCTCCACGGCCCTCGGTGAAAGCAAGATGAATGCCAAAGCGATCCATAAGCTTCACAAACACCGCTCCACTTGCATCGCCGAGAAGGGAGGCTGTAATGAACTCCATGGATACAGCTTCGACGGCGAGGAGTCGATTAAACGAATTGATCGCTGTCTTCCGAGCGCGCTGTGAATTGACTGGAGCGAGGTCTTGAAGACTCATAATATAAGCGAGTGTTCCGTCGGCTAGAACACAAATATGCGTGTGATGCAAGCTCAACGGCTGGCTAGTATTGCTCCTGGCATATTTTGAGGGCCCTGCCTACGTTATACGTCGGCTGCACGTCGGTGCCATGTTAACCTAACCCTAAGTCATGTCATTGGTAGATCGATTCCAAAATCAAGCGCTATTGGCTGGTAAGAGAGCTTACCGATCGACCTGCCTATAGTTAAACAAAGGTAAAACTGTGGTGTCGGCAAATTTACGATATTCATCCATATCAAATGCCGCGGGGGTGACTACAGGGCCCTTCGTGGCGGGGATCGGCACGGAAGTCGTCGGCGCAGGGGTTGGCTCAGTCTGAGTCTCCTGCTTGGTAGCGGCAGGAGTCGCCTGAGGGGTGGAATCGCTGTCACATGCTTCCGTGCTGCCCGATCCGAAGTCCTGCGTCCAGTAGAACCGATTCAACACAGTCTCAGCATATTTTCTTTGACCGAAAAAAATTGTCCTCTCTTTGCGGTTCCGTGTGATCTCCCATCCTAAGATGTAGTGTAGTTCACCGAGATCCTTCATCACGAACCGTTCACAAAGCATTTTTTTCATCTTATTGATGAGTTCCATCGATGGAGCAAACAGGATCAAATCATCAACATAAAGAGGGATGAACACCAGTTGCCCTTCAATTACTTTAACTGCAACGCAAGCTTCAGATCCCTCCATCGTGAAGCCCTGCTCCTCCAAGAATGCCTTGCGCAACTGAAACCACACTCTCGGAGCTTGTTTCAAGTCGTACAGGCTCTTCTTCAAATGACAAACCCAGTCTTCCTTGCCCTTAACTTTGTATCCGTCAGGCTGCACCATGTAGACATCAACATCTATCTTGCCATTCAAGAAGGCTGTCGTAACATCCATTTGATGCACTTCGTAGTCCCAGACGGCTGCAAGAGTCAACAATATCCGCAGGGTTTCAAGCCTCACCACAGGCGAGTACACTTCCAAGTAGTCGATGCCGTACACCTGCATGAACCCCTTTATAAAAAGTCTTGCTTTGAACCTTTCAATCTCTCCATTCGCGAGATACTTGACGCGAAAAATCCAACGATTCTGCAACACTTTCATGTTCTTCTCACGCGGCACCAGCTCCCACGTACCATTTTTCATCAATGCCTCATATTCATCATCAGCTGCTCTCTTCAAGTCTGCTGAGTGCACGCTACCCATTGCTTCGTCCAGTGTATCTGGCTCTAAATCTACTCCGATTGACATGCAACAATAGCTCCCACCATGCAAGGACTAATTCTTTTGCCATTGCTCGTTGTAGCTCTGAACGAGCTTTCTTCCATCCAGCAGCAGATGAACTCGCGTCTTCATCTTCATTCGTACTCTCGTACGCAATATACACGTAGTCACCAAACAACATAGGCGGTTTACTCATCCGTCCACTTCGTTTTACTGGAGGGTTCTTTGAACGAGTACCTTTCGGAGGCACGTATTCGCGCAACGCGTACAACTGGACGTTGTTAAACGTTCATCACTCGCAGCATCACTCGAACCCTGTGTCCCCAACTCGGCCCTCTTCGCTCTCGGCAACTCACTACTCTCTGTCTCGGAAGGTTCTGGAGGGTTGTTTCTCCTGCAGTCGGTGCCGTGCACCACCCTCTGCTTCGTCTTCTCCTTCTTTTTCGCTTTGCTGTGCTTGGCACGCTCCCACCTCGCAGATGGTCTGCCTCTTGTTGGTCTTGCTCGCGAGCCGGATCAACATCTTGCCGTTCGCGAACTGCATCGCCTTCGCTCGCCACCGTGCTAGACGAATCACAATTTGAAACAGCAAATCGAACTCTCTTTGGTCGACGCTCTGCATCGTCACTGCTGGTACTTCTCTTCTTGGCCCCACCTGACCGGGCACTACCATCGCTGTCCCCACCTGGTCGGTCATCACCTCCAGTGTCATCGGCCTGACCAGTCCGATAATCACCTTCAACATCAGGATCATCCTGCATTGCATCCAAGCATGGGCTCGACATCTTTGCCGCTAGTGCTATACACATCAAAATACTCACTTGTAGTCACAGCAAGCGATTCTGGCTCTGGATCGGCTAGCAGACCACCAGCTTTGTTCTCGTAGAAGACAACCGTGTGGCTATAAAACACTTTGCGTATTTTGCTGTCCAGTAAACGATATCCTCTCTTCTCACGACTGTAGCCAACAAAACTTGCCTCTCTTGCCTTCGCTGCGAGCTTCCGTCTTTCTACTTTGTCGATGTACGAGAGAACTGCACTGCCAAAGGTGGCGATACCAGACTGAATAAGGAACTTGCATTCCTCGTGATGAATTCGGTGCGATGTTCACGCAGTATGCGGCAGTCATCGCTGCTTCGCCCCACATTGCTTCTGGTAAGTCGAAATGCGCCGACATGCACCGTATCCGCTCCGTGATTGTGCGAATCACCCGTTCTGCAACACCATTTTGCTCCGGGGTGTGCTTGGTGTTGCTACTAAACTCCATACCATACTTCGTTTCACACGTGCTCTTGAGGTACTTGAATTCTTTTGCATTATCCGACCTCAGCTTCTTCATTCGAACGTGAAAATGCGTCTTCATCCACTCACAGTACGCTTCGAAGTGCTTGTAGATGTCAGAGCGATGCTCAAGCAGGTATATCGTGACGAAGCGGCTAGCATCATCGACAAATACCACAAAGTATCGCTTGCCACCATAAGATGGTTCTGCATACGGCCCCGTGTATCCACATGTGCCATCTCTCCAACTAACCACTCTCGAATTTGCGTAGGTTGCGACCTGGAGCTTCTCCTCGTCAGCTTCCATTTAGCGCAGGTTTCACAGTTGTAGTCACTTGAAACTCTTAAATTCACGCTCGTCAATGGCCACAGGACACCTACCACAAATGGTTTAGCAGCGTGACTTACTTGCCGCAGCTAAGGCAGGCTCTAAAAGGATATATGACGACTTAGCGCGAAAAAGCTCCACCACAAATATGTTAGAGCGGCAGTCTGCGTGCGGTTGATATTGTCCTGTATGGGTAGTTAATATTGACGCTCGCTGTTACCGAAAGATTCAACAGTCCGTTTGATTGGGAGATGGATAAGATGCGCTGGATGCCGGAAGAGAGCATAGACACTGTCGTGCTGCTACTCGATGACTGTGCGAGGTTGGACAACGACATGAGTGCTACACGTCTCGAGGTGCTCCACTGGCTAGTGGAAGCAGCGTGGCGAGTCGCGATGCGAAGTCGGCATTACTTGACGACTCATGTAAGTCGTCCAGAGTGAAGAAGTCACAGCCTGGAATGGTGGTCACTTTAAAATATGCAAACACCAAGATAAACGTATAAGATGGCTACGCAGCATACCGCTAGGGGTAGGTCAGAGTATCGACACGATATCTACGCTCCGATGGATATGTGCGCGACTAAATCGAAGCTTAGCTGCTGCAAGTAAGTCACACTGCTAAACCATTTGTGGTAGGCGTCCACTGGTCATGGCTAAATAACGCGTTGAATGCGTTCTTGCTAGGATGCCCTAGTCGTGGGTGCCAGAGGTCCAGAGTATTGGTTCGAGTAGGCAACGCCACCATTGCTACATCTCTTGGAGACTCCAAGTTCAATCGATATAAGTTCGTCTCTTCCACGCTCGCGATCGTTGTGCCAGAATGCAGAATAACATCAGCTTGGTCAGGCATGTCAAAATGCACCTTGACTCGCTGATGTTTCGGTAGCGAACGATTTAATTGTCGTCGAACAGAGTATAGACTACATTGCAACTCAGGCGCGTAGCGTACTCCATGCAACGTAATCGAACGTCTTCCATGCGTAGTCTGCAATTCCTTCTGCACTGTACCAATGCCTTCTACACTGATGTGGTTCTTTCCTCCAACTCGCACTCGAGAACTAAGCGGGGTGAATTCAACAAAATCAGTCATCTGGTTCGAAATGTGGCTGGAAGCACCCGAGTCCAGATACCAATTATCACGCGCCATTTTTGCTATCTGCTTCTTTATAACTTGCAGAATAACGTAAGCGCTTTCATCACTTTCATTAGCGTAGTGGCTTTTATCACTTCCCTCAGCAGACTTTCCTCCACTTGACTTGGCGCGCTTTGGTGCAGAGCCACTGCTCTGGTCTTCGATCGGTGGGCGTTTCCCCAAAAATGGACAGTCACGTACGTGGTGTTCGTTATCATGGCAGTGAAAACAGCCACCAGCTTGCTTCTGTCCTCCACTATCTTGACAATGCCCACTCTTGCGTCCACTACCTCCACTTTGGTTGTTGCGACCACCGGAACCACGTCCACCATGACCTTGACCGCCACCGCGTCCACGACCTCGACCACGGCCTCGACCGCGCCCTCTGCCTCGTCCTGCGCCAACGTAAAATGCTTTTTCTTCATCATCAGCCCTACTTGCTTGTGACTTCTGCACATGGGCATGATCGAAAGCCATGTGTAGTGCAAGTTCAAGTTGGTCGTAATTCGGTGCCTCATCACGGCGTTAAGGTGGATGGCTTGCGAAAAAACTTTGCACAACGTGATAATACTCACTGGGCAACGATCCAATCATCAATGCAGATTTTTCATACTCAGTCACAGGTTGATCAATTTCAGCAACAGTTTCCATAAGTCGGCGCAGTTCACTCAAGTGATCATGCAAGTTGCCGCCAGACTTTAGGTGAATATGACTCAGTTTGGCCCTCACGTAGGCCTACTTCAGAAACGTCTTGCCCATGTAGCGCATCTGCAAGCGCTCCGTGATACGAAACGGGGTACGCTCATACCTCACAGACTTCATTATCTTGTTAGTCATCGCCTCGAAGATGATCTCCTTCGCCCTGGACGACTCACTTAACCACGTGTCGTGCGCGTCCTCCTCCTTGCTCTCGTCAGGCTCCGTAACCTCCTCCTTACAACATTTCCACAGCTTCTTGCGCTGCAATTTCAACTGCACCCGATCAGACCAGACTTTGTAATCCTTGCCATCGAAAGGACGGATGGAGCTCTTCTCTTGGCGCAGCTCCTTGGCCTCGATGTGCTTGCTCTCAGACATGGCGACTCAGTAATCGAGCTTCCCTCGCGTGAGCCAACCTGAAGCGGCGTAGTCTTGTTCTCTAGGCTATGCAGAGTAGGAAGCAACAAGATAATCTCAGCGGGGCGGCAAAAGCCACCTGTGTGGTCTTTGGTGTATTCTGGAGTGAGCTGCAGGCTCAGTCTTTCTCTTGGTTTTAGTCCTACACCAACTGTAGTCCTCATTGGCCATCTGCATGTACTATACTGAAGATCAGTATAACCTGTAATCCGCAACAAGACGTAAAACAAGAAGAACTACAATCAAAACGAGAACCATAATTTGCGAAGCAGCGCAGAATATGTGAAAACAGTAGTTTGTGATACGGTAGATAGTCCGCGCAGCAGCTTAGTATTAAATGTTTATTCCTAAATTTCGAAAGGTCTTTAAAATGTCTACCTACAAGCCCTAGGGTTCATAATAACCGTCTACAGATTCCCTCCCGTTATGCGCACCTCTTCCTCTACATACCCTGTTATATCCGTTAGTCAATTTCAATATTTAGTATCGGAGCCTTGTTTAGATGGGAAGGGACGTCTTTACGTGCATTGTTGATGCGGCTTACTCTTACCGCAATCAAGCCGACCCAGCGACATACTGTAGGCCTTTATCACTGTGCTTCAGCTTATTATGAGATTACGATGCATGTTTTCCCTACGACCAACGGACCCTCCTGGTACTGTACTGTACTAGTTTTTTTCAACGACGTCTACCTGTTCAACTCCAGTCAACACGTGATGGATTTAGTCAGTGGGTCTGTCTTCGTTTTAAAGCGAAGGAGACGCATCGTCACCGGGAGAAACTAAAGAGGGAGGGCCACCAGTTTGAATTCGATCAATTGTCGGTTAGCATAGCCTAACAGTTTAGTCACAAATTGACCGCCATCTACACCAAATCCGTCTGGAATCCTTGGGATCTGTTCATCGAGGTCTCGCTTTTCCAGCCAGGTCCTGGTAACAGACTCTAACCCCATTTCGAGAGCCCCATCGGCTTTCCGCCAACCTTTATCTGAAGATGCGTTCCTTGGCTAGAAATTGGGTGTCACCCGGTGTAGCCCAGTGCACAGTGCATTCGTCAATTTGCGAGCACAAGTCATTGGAGTTTCGTCATTCATGCGGCCTCACCACCTTTTAATCGCGATTCTCGTCGGCCTCTTTGCAAGCGCTTTCGCTGTGCGTGCACCATCTGTAACAGTTTAGTCGAAGCTTGTCCTGTTGCTTGGAAAATTGAAAAGTGACTATTGTTAAGCTTAACTCTATCTACTAGCACATTCTCTTGTGGCCATTATTTTTTAGAGTAAACAAAAAGTAATCACTAAATCAGAGTAATCAAAGCGTAAACCAGAGTCTAAACGGAGGATCCGTTACACCATCGGACCCCAATACGATTAGTGCAGACCCTAGTGAACATGTTCGTGCCGAAAGCGGAAAGCGGTCGCTGAGAACCCGAACGACAGCAGATATTGGCAAGAGCACAAGCGACGAAGAGAGGGGTTGGAAGGAAGCGACGGAGCTAGTTGTGGCAAAGTCTCGATTGGCTGCAGCTCAGGCGAGATTTCCGGTTTGGGCAATAATAATGAGGAAAAAACTATCAAGTTGCAAGAGGAATTGGGGCTGTTTGGGGTCTTCCCGTTCATTGGGCACAAGAACTGGCCGATTCTCAAGAGCTACACCGATTTCTACGAGAAGGTCCACCCCAACTACGTCAAATGTCTACTTCATGTCGTCCGCCAAGGTCAATTCACATCGTTCTAAACTACAGTTTCTAAACGCTTTCTAAAACTCCGCCCCCATCTAGTCATATTCCGTTCATCAGTGCCGCCTTCCTGCTCGCCACCAATTGGCTGAAACCCCACAACTCAATTCGCCATGGACTTCCAGAACCGCGTGGGCTCCAAGCCCGGCTCGGGGGGCGTGGCGTCCGAATCCCAGAGCAATGTGGACCGGCGGGAGCGGCTGCGCAAGTTGGCGCTGGAGACGGTGGACCTGGCCAAGGATCCGTACTTTATGAAGAACCACTTGGGCTCGTACGAGTGCAAACTCTGTCTCACTCTGCACAATAACGAGGGCAACTACTTGGCGCACACGCAGGGCAAGCGCCACCAGACGAATTTGGCGCGTCGCGCGGCCAAAGAAGCGGCGGACGCGGCGCATTCCACGGCTTCTGCCAATCTACAAGCGGCGCGGGCGGCAGCGGCGGCGGCGGCCTCGAGACCGCGAGCGCTGAAGATCGGACTGCCAGGGTACAAGGTGACGAAGCAACGAGACCCGGACACGGGCGCCAGGATCCTCCTGTTCCAGATCGCGTACCCGGAGATCTCGGACAAGTTGCAGCCGCGTCACAGGTTCATGTCGGCGTTCGAGCAGAAGGTGGAAGCTCCTGAGAAACGCTGGCAGTATCTTTTGTTCGCGTGCGAGCCATACGAGACGGTAGCGTTCAAGATCCCGAACGACGACGTCGACAAGAGCGAGGGCAAGTTCTTCAGCAATTGGGACAAGGTGGGCAAGACGTTCACGCTGCAGCTCACGTTCGCCGTGGGGGATGCGACCACGAAGAACCAGCCGGCGCCACCTCCGCCACGGCCGCAGCTGCGGTACATGTAGGTGTCACGCTGATGAGGGCATAATATCTTTTCGCTTTGATGATAATGTGGTGTTTTTGAATTCATTGGAGGGATTAACGACGCTGTAGCTGCTGTTGACGAGCAGATACAGCGCGTCGCCGCTCTTACAAGAGATGGATTACATGCATGCGCTCCTTTCGTCCTTGCGCGTTTTGGTTCTCTCCTTCGTTCGCTCCGGTTCAAGTTACATGGCAGGGAACTCGAGCAGGAACTCCTTGCTGATCTCGGCCAGCTCGTCCACGACCTCAACGAGACCCATGTAGAAGCCCGTCTCGTGGAAACGCACGCCGTACTCCTTGCAGAGCGACTTGACCAGCGGGTTGACCTTCTGCAGGTTGTGGCGAGGCATCATGGGGAACAAGTGGTGCTCGATCTGGTAGTTCAGGCCGCCGCAGAACCAGTCCATGAAGAATCCCGGCGTAATGTTGCGCGTGGTCGTGACCTGCAGCTGCCAGAAGTCGGGCTTCTCCTCACGCTCGTACACCGACATGCCGTTGTGGCCAACGCTGAAGACCACGGCGAGGAAGCCGCCGCACGACATCTGCGCGATCATGAAGAAGGCCAGACCCTGAGCAATCGACATGCCCGTAAAGACCGGCAGCAGCACGTTCCAGATGTAGTGCACGATGAGGCCAAACTTCTCGCCGTTCGGGAGGTCCACGGGGTCGTACTTGCCGAACGCGAAGCCCTTGAACACGTAGTAGTAGCTCTGCAGCAGCCAGCTGAAGCGGGCAAAGAGCAGCAGCGGGAAGTAGATGACGGCCTGGTGGCTGATGAAGAACGGTCCCCAGCTCGACTCGTAAGCCTTGGACGCCATGTGCTTGGACCAGGCGAGCAGCGGCATGGTGTCGATGTCCGGGTCGCCGAGGTACTTGGTCTTGGCGTCGCCGATGAGGTTGGGCACGGCGTGGTGGAAGTTGTGCTTGTTCTTCCACCACTGGACGCTGAAGCCCATCCAGATATCGCCGATAATGACGCCCATAACGTTGCCGATCATGTGGTTGTCCCACACTTGGTGGTGCAGCACGTCGTGCGCGAGCCAGCCCGATTGCTGCCAGAAGAGGCCCATGACGCAGGCCGCGAGCATGTACATGGGCCAGCTGTCGAAGTGGTAGCAGATCGCCACTGAGGCCATCCACAGACCAAAGGTGCTGATAATCTTCCACGCGTAGTACACGATGCTGGCGTCGTACATGCCCATGCCCTTGATCTTGATGCGCAGACGACGGTAGGCGCTGATGAACTCGTCCGTCTTGGCCTTCTTGGCCTTCTGCTTGTCCGAGAGACCTTGGGAACTGGGGGCCGTGCTCTCGTCCACGTCGCCAATGTAAAACTGCTCCAGCAGCTTCCAGGAGCTCGTGGGGTGGCACACCGTGAAGATGTCGGTGGCGTCCTCGCCCGCCTGGGACAGCATGACCATGCCGCCCGGGTGCGAGTCCCACTTGCTGATGTCGTAGACCTTGTGGTGGATGACGATCCACGCGTTGGCGTACGTCGAGTGCTGCGCCACCTCCTGCCACGAGATCTTGCGCTTGGGTTTGGCTCCGTCCACCATTTTCACGTCGTTGGTGCACTTGCGAAGGAGCCGGAAATTCGGGGACTGAAGCTGAAGCTGTGGCCGAGAGGGCGCGCGACTGTACCAGTGGTGGTGACTCGACCTGCGGGATCCGATTATTTCTGCATAGACCGGGCGCACACGATGAGTTCGTGTGGCGCACACCAGCAGACCAGCCAATGATCACGCAGATTCCGCTTTTTAGCCAATCGCAAGCGCGCGAGCGTGACGTCATGATGTGCCAGAGGTGATGCTGCAACGCCTACCGATCACCAAGGCGAGCCAAAGCCGAACTTGTCCGTCATGGCGAGCGCGAACTCGAGCAGGGAATCTGCGCTTGCATTTGACTTGCAAGGGGGTCATCAAGGCTGTGTTGCATTCAAACTTGGCGTTGGTATCGGCCCCGCAGAATCCGATGGTGTGGTGTGATCGGCTAAGATGGGCAAGGACTCTGTTACGGTATGGCTACAGCCTGACTGCCAGATACTTGCGGTGCACGGCAGCCGTAGATTTTCTGCGTCAAAGACGGCGAACCCTGCGGATAAGCATTCAACATCAGGCGCACCGACGGCAATGCTGTCCGACGTTAGACGGGTCTGGACGGGCACTGGTTGGCGAGGGCGAGACGGCGATCGCTGCCTCGGAAGCTCGTGTTTGAGGAGCTCAAACGATGGGATTACTACTTGGCTGTCTATATTTGTTGTTTTGTGATGCTGCTGCATGCATCTTCCTACATACACGAAACGCTGGCTCACGGCTGCGACGACGCGGGCGGCTGGAACGGCCCTTGCGAGGCCAGCGCGGACGAGGTGGCGACGTTGGGCGGCGACGGCGCCGCCAGTGACGCCGGCATCGGGATGGGCGTCTCCGTGTCGATCAGCATGTCGGACGAGCTCAGCATACCGGCGTCGCCCGTGAGCGCCGACAGTACAGCATTGCCGGCTCCAGACGCTGCGGCTGGGGCGGGTCCTCCGAGTGCGTTCGTGTTGTTGATGGCGTTCGTATTGCTCAGTAAACGGGCGATCATCGCCACCTTCTGCGACTCGGAGCAGTCCGTGCGGTTCAGGATCGACTGAATCTTGTTCTTGATCTCAGGCATCCGATCCAGGACATGCAATAGCGTTGACGTGGTCACGGGCATCGGCGCGTTCCGCTGTGGCTCACTGCCGTTGACGGTACCGACGGGAATGCCAGCATTTAATCCATTCGCGCTCACACCAGGCACCAGAGTTCCGCCCCACGCTGCTGCTGCTGCTGCTGCTGCTGCTGCCGCCGCCGTCGCAGCTGGTGAGCTCTGTTGTGGTGCACCTGACGATGGTGTAGCTGCAGGAGCACCTGCGACGGAGGGTACTGTCGAGGCAGCCACCATTTCGCTTGTAAGACTTGCAGCATGGGAACGGCGTGGCATCGAACCACTCACCGTCGCGCCAAAGCCCGAGCCAGCACCGAGCATAACGTCACCGCTTGCTGAAAGTGGAGATCCGTCACGCCCGACAGACGCGACAGCAGCTGCTGCTTGCACAGCCACTACTGCAGCCTCCTTGCTGCGCTTAATCACTTCGTCTGGGCCTAGAATCGTCGTTGGCAACAGAGAGATCATGTCCGTGTGAGATTTGTGCGGCGGCGGTACCACCACAGGCATCGTCTTCGCAGTCACCACCGGGGAAACAGTCGCTTTTTTTGCTGTCGTAGGGCTTGTCTTGGTGGGAGTTGTGGTCACAGGGGCTGGAGTCGGTGCTTGAGATGCCGGGAATGAGGCTGCAGTAAGCGAGGCCTTGGTTCCTAGATCTGTAGAAGCCGGAGCTGTTGTCGTTGCAGTAGATGTAGCAGGAGTAGAGCCCCCGACTGGAATCGGGATTGGTGGCGGTGACGCCTTATGCTTCATACACTGGATAATTGCATCGAAAGAAGTTTTGATAGACTTCAAATCGTCCGTTCCTCCACCATGAGTAGCAGCACTCTTACTTGCAGCACCAGCTTCTGCTACTGACTGCTTCTTGCGATATGCGAGAGGCATCTCTACCAAACTCGATGCACTCACGATAGACGGAGGAGGCAACCCCGGCAAAGAATGACGTTGTGGAAACATGAGAAGCAACTCACTGCGTGGTAATCCAACACGTGCATCCAGCACCGTCGGAGTGAGTTGAGCAGCCACAACGGTTGCAGCCGCCGCGCGCTGGGCTTTGAGGGCACTCGATTTGGTAGCTGCAGCATTTGATCCAGTTGTTGATGCACCGAGACTGCCAGAAATTATCTTGCCGTAGCGGTCATAGCATTGTCGTGGTGAGCGCTTCTTACAGACAAAGCGAGAGACCGCCGTAGCCGAGTTCAACACTTGCGCGATAAGGGTCCAGTTAGCGCCGTAAAGCTCGAACAGCTTCTTCAGTACGATGTCGTCATGCACGCTCCAGGTATCACGTCCAGAATCAGTAGACATGCTGCTCTTGCGCGCTCGTCCTGTTCCAGTCTTTGACTTCTTGGAACTCTTTTGGGAGGCCAACTTTAAATTTCCAGCTTCCCCATGAGCTCCTCCTGCGCCTGCTGCACCAACTCCTGTTGCTGTCAATGTGCCAGCTCCACTGGAGGCTGTACCAGAGGAAGACGCAGTAGAGGACGCGCCATTTCCAGCGCCACCAACACCTACGCCTAGGATTCCGCTCAGTAGCGCAGGATCATCCCACTCGGCCGAATCCAATGCATCCAAGTTCGTATCGCCCCAAAAATCATCATCAGCAAATTCGGATATGTCAGGGACGGGAATCCCCTCCAGATCAACACGTTGTTCCTTTTGATGTCCAGGTTTGATACCACCCAACTGCGATTCGAGTTTGCGTTTTACACCAGCAGAGGCAGCGCCTGCCGCATTTGCTGAGCTAGAACCATGAGCCAATCCAGCACCGCGTCTTGCCGCCCCCATGGCAACAGCGTTGGCTCGCTGCTTCTTGCTGGACTTGGCAAGTTTGAATGGATCCCCATGCTGTCCGACGCCATGATCTAGCTTTGACTTCCCTAGCTGAGATTGTGGAGGTGGGGGTGCTACCACGCGATAAGAGACCTTAAACGTCATCTGGTTGTCAATGGATGCGCCAGGATCGGACGACAGACGACACGTTGATTCTGGTTCATCCGCCGGAGGAGGTTGTGGAGGCTTGTAGATATCGAAATGCGTCTCCATACCTTCCATACGCATCTGCATGAACAATTTTTCGAGCGCATTTTCGTCGAAACCACTGCTGGGTTCAGACTCCAGGTTGTAAAAGAGCTGTGATACTGCATTGCCGTCTTGCCACTGACGATTTGCCTCGGCGGCAGCCAGCCATTCAAAAGAGCGCTGGTCTGAATGAACAAGTGCACTCTTCTCACCCCAAGAGGCCCTTCCTTCGTTTTCAGCATTCTCAACATCTCTTTCAACGGTCTTACCTTCTTGCTGTTGCTTTTTGTCAGTCACGCCGTGGACATAATTTACCGCATACCACTCCACAGGTGTAAGCTCATCTGTGTTTGCCAACAAGAGATGTTCTTCCGCATCCAGATCGGCGTTATGCACAATAAGCGGCATTTCTAGTTCGCTGGTGCCACCACAGTATTTTTCGTTTGTTTCGACCTGTTGGGCCACCATTGCGAGTTTCGACATTGCTCCAGAACCCGTCAGTCCATTTCCACCGCTGCTGGTAGCAGTTGAAGACCACCAGCTGGGTTTTTCTACTGTCAAGCTCGAAGCTAAGTCGGACGGAACTGCAAGAAGTTCCTGTGGGGTCATCTCACCAAATACCTTTTCAGTTAATGATGCTCCCGCCCGTAACAACGACGCTTCAACGGTATTTTCGCAATGTAGTCGATAGACAGGAAGGGTATCCGCACCGCCAACCGCCATTTTTGCCCAGCTAGCACGCAGCTTCGCGTCGCACGTCGCATTCCAATCACCGTCAACAACAACAATGGCCTCGCCGCCAAACACTGAAGCCGCCCGCCGTCCATGGGACATTGACAGTCGTGTTGAAACCAGTGCGACGCGTACCACTGGCCGGTCAGCGAAATGGCAAAGCGCACGACGCTGCATCGCAATTGAACCCGTCACCCGCACATAATTAATATCGAGCAGAGACAGGAATAATTCCAGAATAGGAAACATAGCGTTGAATTGGCAGTAAATCATCACTTTCTTGCCTTCCTGGACCGCCAACCGACGTAGTAATGGTTCCAACACTTCCAGCTTTGCGGAGCTACTGGTCAATAGCCGCAAATCCGCGTGGCCTAACTTGTCGAAATCGTTAACAATATTCACGCAATTGCAGATCTCACGTAGACGCAGTAACAGCTGTAACCATGCACTCAAGCGCTCCTCGCGACCGCCGGCTGTATCGAGCGTTGCAGCGAACCCCATCAAAACGTTGCGGTACTGCGTTTTCTGAGAAAGACTTGGGTTGGCAGCTCAAACTGATTTCTTCAATCTTGCCCAGCTCTGGCTCCACCTCACTACGGACACGCCTCAAACTAAGACAGGATAACGCGAGAAGCAACGCATTCATGTGCTGTGGAGTATCCTCTTGCTGTGAAGAAGCCTTCCACAATGACGCGCGGACACTCGACGATTTGCCATATAGCTGCATTACCTCCACCACAGACGATCTCTCCACTTGCAATTGTTGCGCTGGCCACACTTCAACTCGATATTGAATTTTTTCAGTCGCATTACTATCCACAAGAGCAGTGCTTCTCGCACCAAAAATTCAGCGTACTGCAATCGTATTGCAGTGTTATTCCAATTCTCGATCGATTGACCATTGCACAAGACACGCCGCTGCTGCTGTCGAAGCTGCTGCAGTGCTGACACGCACGCTACATCATCAAAAGTATTATCGTGTTCGGTTTTCCACGACGACCATCTGCCAATGGGTGAACGCCACGAAAGCCTTTCGATCTCTGGCAAACGCACTTACAGGACACAGCACACAATACAAGGGCTCGGCACGTTCGTCGTCGTCCAATTCTTCGTCGTCGTCATTGGGTGGCGCGATAAGGAAATCATCTTCGCTCTTGTGGGCATGGGTTCGAGGTTTTATCTTCCATTCACGTTGGAGCTGTTCTCTACAAGCTCCATCATAAAGTTGAATACGCCCGTCTGGGTTCCATATCCGAAGATAATATCGCCATTTATGAAGCTCCTCCTCCGACACAATTATCAGATGCGGACCTACTAAACTGGTAGCATTCACACCTTCGGACTCAGATACGCTTCCTGTGTCACCTTCCTGGGGATTTAGCGGCGAGTGTTGCTTCTGGGATGATACAATCTCGATCAAACTGAGAAATGCCACAATTGTAGCTGCCTTGCCCATTCCGAGCTGGTCATTCAGAAATATGTTCAATCCGCTGGAATACAAGTCCAGCATCCATCGTAGCGCTAGAAGTTGAAACGCAGCCAAAATAATTGTGGGACCCCCTTTCGATTGTAGTGTAGAGCATCGTGCTTGAAGATCCCGCAAAGCAGATTCGCGTAGTGACCAAGATGCAGACTTCTCAGCATCAGAGCTTTCTGTTGACGAAGAGCTCATTGCGCTTCGTGCGCGCTTACCCGCGGTGACAATATATGTCATCTGGGACTTTGCAGACGCTAATGCAGCGCTATTCCTTCGTCTTTCTTCGTCACTCTTTGACTCAACTTCGGTAGTAGTTGCAATATCGATTGTGTGATACTTCAACATCAAAGTACTTCCGTCGGCCACGCCTGGCCTCCTCCGATTTGGCTCGCTTTATATCATCATCTGAATTTGAAACAGAATCTCCCGTCATCGCATCATCGTTTTCACCCTGGCTAGAACGGTCAGAACCTGCAGCTTCAAACCTCACTCGCGACCTTGCAGCAATCCGTTCCATCGTTCTCCAGAATGCTGAAATTTGTAGCGCAACACCTCGTGCCATTTGACGACTATCCTGTTCTTGACGCACACTTTCCGCGTTCTTCGCAACAATCACATCGTGCGCCAGTCGGTGTTGAATTACTCGTTTCCAATTGCGCTCCTGAGAAAAATCAGATGCCATCCACCTCATCTCTTCCAGTAGAAAATCCCAATGAGACTTCCCACGCGTCGGTGTAGGTAGGCGCGGTAGTTGCCGCTTCCGTGTCACACTAACACTGCGTGAATTCACCTCACGATGAAGACGCACAGTCTCACGCAACCTCCGTTCAAACTCTGCATTTTTTGAATCCGCCGAGGTCGATGTGCTTCGAGGCAATACTGCAGGCCGCTTAGCACCTGTAACTCCGGTGCTAGTGGTGTGGTCGTTAACGCCTGAAAGTGATGACGCCAAGTGGACAGGATACTGTTGTTGACGAAGAGCTTCGCGATCTGAAGCCTCTTCCTCTCGGCGTTTCTGCATTAAATACTTGTTTGGAGGCACGGGCGTTCGAATGACACGGTACGGAGCTCCCAGTGGCAGATCTTCCTGCTCTCCAGTAGTCGCCACGGGCCTCGTCGGCTCTTCGTCCTGAAAAACTGTGCGTTCGCTCCTCTCCACCGGTTGTTCCTGGCTCGTCACTTCGTTCCTTTTCACCTTCTTGATAGAAACTCCATCGCTCTCAGCCTGAACAGCAGTTCTTTCCTCCTCCACCTCCGCTAGCCTCCGCTTTTTCAAAACGGCCTCATCCTCAATCGCGTTTGGAGGAGACGCGCTTTCCACCGGCTCATCTGTAGTTATTGCGGTCTCTGCTGGAGACTCCACCGCCAAACCATCGCGCTCATCTTCTGCAATTTTAGGCGGCTCAACTCGATCTTCTGTCTGCAGTTGCTCGTCCTCTGCTGACGTCGTCTCCTGCTCGGCTACACTATTATCCCCATCCCCCTCGTCCTCCTGCTTTCTGCTGGCCGCCTCCCGCTCGTCCACCAGCTGCCTACAACCAGCACCACCGCAAGTAACCAGTTAAGTTAGTAAATGGCGTATCTAAAAGCCATCAGCCAAGGCAAGCCAGCAACGTACCACAAGAGCGCTTCTTTATATTCTACAAGCTTCTCGCGGATGGACCGAAGGACGACGGCGCTGCTGCCGTCGCTGTCCGACGCCATCGCGGGTTCCAACTGCGCAATTTTAACACATAACCGATACAATAACAGCACTTATCAGCGACCATCACTCCTGACACCTGCATCCAGCCCCAGTGCTCCCTACGTGCTGCGTGCTCGCCCCGCACTGCGGCGTTACTGCATCTGCGCCCAGCCACAGACCACACACACGTCGCAACGTCAGTCCGGAGGCCCCGCAGACGCCCCAAATACAAGCCCGCCGCGTGGCTCGGGAGTCGTCGCGGGCAATGGGCGCGGAATCGCCGAAAACGCGCCCAATCAAGCGCAACAAAGGGCGCGATCGACAGAGGAGACGCCGGTCTTTCCAGCGCAGCGCTTCCCCCTCGCTCCGGGCACGGGAAGTGGGTCAAATTGCGCGCCAAAGCCGTTGGAAGGCGTTGCGCGGCTTCCAGAGCGAGTCAGAGGGCACGCAGCACACGGATCGAGGGCGCAGAGGCAGGCGAGCAGCATGGGGCGGGGCAGCGGACAAGGAGACTTACCGGTCGAGGGCGTAGTGACACCCGGGGCGGCCTTTGCGCGCTCACAGACACTCGCGCGGCACTTTCACGTTCTCTCAAAAAGGGGGGCGGCGACCGGCAGAAAATCCAAAAACCGACCTCGCGCTGTGATTGGTGGAAAAGAAGTTTCGGCCAATAAGAGAGAGGAGATCGACCCCTTTTTGGCGAATGAACAGCGGTTTCCAAATTACGGTACCCGAGTGGACGCGCGAAAGGCCGTACCGTCACACACCGATGTAGGTACGAATGGCTACAGTGGACCAGTGCAGTGGATCCGCCGCAGGAGCTCAAGTCGAGTTTCATGGAGTGCGTCGACGGCAACGTCAGCATTATGGAGCTCCCGATCCTTGCAAGAGCTTTTGAGCGCTTCCCGGAACCCAACCAGTAATTATTTCCCATTTGTTGAGTTACGGTGGTGCGGGTCTACCAACTCGCACATCCAATCTACCCAAATACCAATCTGACGACTATTCTATCACACGAAGTTCCAAGTTTTAGAGGTTACCGAACACTCTTCTAGGAAATCGGATATTCAGCACGCGACCATGGGGAAGGCGTCCTAGCCAACTCGATTGAGAGGCTGCGCGTTGTGCCAGGATTGTGCTACATCTGGTGCATGCTGATCACGGAAAAGTGTACTGCTGCGGAGCTCAATTGTACACGGTAGAGAAACAAACCTTTCGAAAGCGAGCAGTTCTGTAACTCGACGATAGTTCAGTTCGATTCCTGTTTGTTCTGGACTTTGATCCTGGCGACCAGTTGTCTCTGGGTCTATCCTCAGGTGTGGTCTTCCCGGGCCCGCTAGTCGTTAACCACTAAGCTTACGCAGCTCTCTTATTGTCCCAGGTACACTTCAAACCGGGAGCATCGTAATAATTCATCGAGGCTTTCTTAGTCAGAAGTGAACTAACGTGCATATGCGTACATTATTTTGGCTCGCTTTGGTTGGCGATACTCAGGATCTACAGCTGGGACGAGCTTTTGTCCATGCCACCGTGGTCCACGACAGGCGTGGACTCTTCCGTCCACATCCGGCTGCCTCTACGAAGCATCTTGCTCCCTCCGGCTTTCCCAGATATACATGTATGCTGATCTGCGGGACGCGATTGAGTAAATTGGCCTCTATGCTTTAGTTAGAGTCTAAACTACTGATCGACTCGCAGCAATGTTCCATTATCACGCGCCTACAAGCAATAAAGTTTCTCGAAGCCGTTAGCTCATTGCATCAATTGCAAAACCACTTTGCTTTCAGGAAGACAATTCAGCTACCAGTACCTCAGATTAATATATCAAACACCTCATCCGAAAATATCGCCGATTCGAAAGCGCCTCTTTATCACCCTAAACAGCCTCAAACAACTGCATCTTACAAAGTACAAGTCCAATTACTAGCAAACCGTGAGTCAGACCCACCTCAAAATCTAATCTGAGTCAGTCCCCTCAAACTACATCGCCGACCTTCTATCGCAATCGCCACTTTCCATCACACGTGTGGCCGTCGCCCACGGAGCAAGCTGGGGCCAGTGCCTGCCGTGCAGCCTTCCCTCCCCTTCCTGCGTCCTCTATCGCCAATCGGCGCTGCATTTCGTAATGGCGACGACCGGCGGACAGTCGCCACTCTCCCCCACAGACCTCGTCCTAACCTCTGTAGACGACGCTGACATGGACGAACTGATCCAGGAAGTACGAGGTGCGTCATCCTCCAAACCGGAGAGCAAAGCGGAAGCCAAGAAGCGACGACACCGAGAGAACATGGCCAGAGGCAGGTCTCGACACAACGCACTCATGGATTCCATGAGGAAGCAGTACCAGCACTTGTCCAAGAAACTCGAGGTGGGGATGGTGACCTGGCGAAGAAGACGACCCTCTGCGTGCCCGACCTCGGACCAACAGGACCAGAACTCTCCCACTGGGAGTGATGAAGCAGGGTACACGTCCGAGTCGTCCAGCTCCACGACGGCGACGATGGGACAGAACCAACGGAAGGAGCTCATGGCTCAGTACATTGATGCAGTGGCGACAGAAAATGCCATCCATCGAGAAAATGAAGCGCTGGCCCAACGGCTGGAGCAAATGGCCATCTTTGAGACGACGCTGCGGGTCGACACGCCCGAGGTGGCGGACCCACAGCTGCAGAAGTTGAACACGGAACTGCCCGCAAGGACAGTGCAGGCGCTGAATCGTCCGGGATTCTGGTCGTATTTTGCAGAGGACACAGAGCCATTTTACTATGAGCCGATGCCGATAGAAGTGGTGTACAACATCGTGCGGGAGAAATACCAAACTATGAAAGTTCACCATGCGAGGTTTATGAAAGACCAGATGAACAACGAGCCCACCCAATTCTTCGGCTGGACTGTGCAGCGCTGTCTGAGCGACAAACAAAAGCTCGAATTCCATTTTATGAAGCGGATTCCCTGCATGGACAGCTACTCGCTGGCGGAGGAGTTGGCTATTGACGGCTGGCGCGTCTTCAACAACCCGGACATGTACAAGAAATGCTACCGCTCCCACATCGATGTACGCGTGCTGCAGCGAGTGGATGCGTTTAATACCGTCCTCATTCGAAACTCGCCGGATGCGAATCGCTCGCATCGTTTTCGGCATCTTAATATTTCGTCCAAGGTTTCAGATGAAGACCAAGATGGCCACAAGTCACTGTCAATTCTGACGATTGTGGTGCCTCCCCCTGATGACCTGGCGAACTCAAATCGAAATGGCGTGGTCTACTTACGTGACGCGTACACTTACATGCGTTTCGATATGTTCGACGATCACGTGCAGTTTACGTATGGCGGCCATGGAGATTGCCTTAACGAAGCCCAAGCCAGGTATCTCTTTGTCGAGACGGGCAACGTCCTTTTCCGGTTCGAGCAGCTGATCCGACGGTCCAACCTCGTCACGCTGGGATGAAAGCTATATCGTGAGTTTTTCTAAAGGATCGACACATTTGCAACGAAGTAACTCTAATCTAAGTTAACATTATTTCTTTGTTGTGCCCGTGCTAGAAATCGCCTCCGAATTCCTCGTCTCCACCGTTATCTGCATAGCAAGTATCGCCACCCTCATGGTATCCGTGGTGCCCACCAGCATCTGACAGCGCCTGCCCAACGAGAATGCCGCCGAACATACCAGCGACACCACCGAGCATTGCGCTGGATCCAGCACCCATGCCTCCATTGAAATAGCCTCCTCCAGTGTAGATTGGGCCGCCATATCCGCTGGGACCATATCCATATCCAGGAGCATACGTATTCGCGTATGCTGGTCCTTGGACGACCACAGGAGTCATCGCTGGCTGCGGAAGAGCTGCGTATCTGTTGGCACGGCAGCATGGACACAAGCACCAGAGGATGGAAGAGGCTACGAAGAGAAGAACTACCGAGCCGAAAATCGTTCCCCAGCTTGCTCGTGATGAAGTCGAAGTCGAAGTCGATTTGGTGGTTGGTGCTTTGGTTTTGCTGCTCCGGCACTTGCAGGCGTAGTTGGAAACTTCACAAGTGGCATCACGTGGACAGCAGCACCTCTGTCGTTGACTTGCTCGGTCCAGCCAATTGCCACAAAACTGTCCGGGCCCGTCAAGGTAGGCGTGCAAGCAATCTCCAGACTCAGCGCACACTTGACACCCTGACAGTGGAGCTTGCGTGGTGTCCGAGGCGTTGGGCGAGAGAGAAAATGCTTCAATAGCGGTGATCAGCACGAAAGTGAGCACCAATTGTACTAGGCGGTGCTCGACCATGATGAACGGCGTGTTTCTGGTGTCCAGCTCGAGCAGAAGTAAGACGCTGGCAATGCACGAAGCAAAGGAGGCACCGACTGCTATTTTTGCAGGACTGGACCAGAATCGAAGGTTGCGTGTTGCATGCGTCGGGATATGACCGACGCATTCTTGGTTTGATCGGGTTGTTTGCCTTCATCAGACTCTGATTCAGAGTGCTGCTTCGACAACTGCAATTAATCGATCCTTTGAAGTGAAACGCACAGCTTCGATGAATTCCGCCAGGCATATAATGATGGCCCCATGAAAGGCGTGGAATGTGTATTGTAGTGAACGTGCACAACCAGTAAAATACCGCTGGTTTTGGAGAGGCTAAAGCTGCTACTAAGCAAGTGGTTCCACCACGTTGAAGTTGTTGCAACATGGCTACACTGATCCCCGTTGCCAGTCCGTTACTCGTTTGTCATATCGACATCACATTCATCGCCCGGAGATTCCTACCCTCACGTCAGGAACGGTGACCTCGCCCTTCATGCTAACGTCAGGTTTCGCGACACCAAGGCTCGACCAGCTCGCGTATTTTTCACTTGTTTCACTCGCAAAAATGGCACTTGAATTCCCGTTCCCAAATATTCAGTGTAGAATCGGGCGTCCAACCCTGTCTTTAGTGACCATGTTCCGCAAGTATTATACTCTGGATAACTCACACGTAAAAGGACCCCTCGGCACTCGGACCGTTCCAAAATTTCGCGCACGCCAGTTTGTTTCCCGCTCGACAGCATTTAGCCAGTCGGAGCAGCTCCGTTAAACGCGCTTGCCTCACGCTATAGTGCATACATACACCTTTCTCCACTATCTCGATCGATGGCTTGAAAAATCGGGACAGTGGGTCAAAATGTGGCAGAGGTCATCCACTTGGGTACACTCGCTCGCCCATACAGTTTCGCTGTCCAAAATTCGCAGCCATACAATCTCCCCTACTCTAGCACCCCTAGCCCTCTTCCAATTATCCAGTTCCGGGCCCAACCGCTCACTCGAATAATCGCCCATGAACGCTCACGTCTGGCGCTTCTCGACGCTGCTGCTGCTGCTCCAGCTCGGCGACTCGCGCGCCGCCGAGTGCACGGCGCTCACGGAGAACGTGCTCACGTCTTCCGGCTGCCCCTCGGACTGCAACTCGAACCCGTGCGTCCTGTACTCGCCGTCCCAGGAAGAGTGCGTAACACTCGGAGCTAGCGGCCCCTGCTACAGCGACAGCTCCTTCACTCTACCAGGCACGTCCACGGAATGTAACGTGACGTACCAGTGTCTGGACTCGCTACTATGGGACGGCAACCAGTGGCTTTTGGCATTGGAGGCCAACGCCGCGACGAGCGAGAAGACGATGGCCTATGTGACGGAGATTACGGAACTCACGTACGACTCCTCCACGCTCTCAGTGTACGTTATTTATACTTGACTTGGTGTTTGTATGTAGAAAATGGCACTCACGAAAATCTTATTTGCCACATTGAAATGCCAGCCAATTGCAGGGCACGCCGAGCAATTCCGTGTCCAAGAGCGACATTAAGGACATTTCGCTGGATCAGACCTTCTTCGACACGCCCAGCGGCGTCGCCAGCATGTTCCTCATCAGTGTCAACTTGAGGAACATCATCTCGACCGTCTCCTTGGCCACGACGTACGCGTCGCTGTATCTGGAAAACGCCAATTTGAACGCCTTGCCGGACCAATTCGCCAACTTCACGGCTCTCAACAAGCTGGATCTGTCCCTGAACTACATTTCGGACCTGCCAGACAACACCAGCGACGTCTGGACGGGACTCAGCACGCTCACGAACCTCAACTTGGCCTACAACTTGCTCACGGACTTCCCCGCCGTGCTGGACAACCTGCAGACGCTCAATCTCACAGGCAACTCGTACACGACCATCCCGGACAATGTCTACACGATGGCCGAGTCGGGAGCTCTGAAATACCTTTACATGAAGAGCTGCAACCTCACGAACTTGCAGGTGTCGGACTCGCAGCTCTCGCTGCTCCAGAACTTGGCGGCGTTCGATGCTGATGTGACCATTACGGACTGTGGATCAGGATACGCGTCCACGACGCTGAGCGGCTCGGACGTTCAAGTGTGTACGGTCTCGACGTCTTCGTCGAGCGACGGCGACGGAGGCAGCAGCCACACGTTGGCCATTGTGCTCGGCGTGGTATGCGGCATCCTTGTCGTTGCCATCATTGCGTTTGTGTGGTACCGCAAGAAACACGGCGGCCAGTTCGCGACCAAGGGCGGATCGACCATCTTCGGCACGGACATTGGATCGAGTCTTACGGGTGGCGACACGACGTTCGGCTCGTCGATCTGGGACGATCCGGATCTGCTGGCCGCGCGTATTGAGCACCGCGACGTGGAGGCCGTCAAGCTGCTGTCGCGTGGTGGTTTCGGTGAAGTGTGGCTGGGTCTCTACATGAACGAAAACGTGGCCATCAAGAGGTTGTTGAACGACAAGAAGTCTATGCAGGACGCTCTGGCATTCGCGACGGAGATTAAGACGATGGCGCGTCTGGACCACCCCAAGATCGTGCACTTCATTGGCGTGTCGTGGACCAACGCACTCACGATTCAGGCTGTGACGGAGTTCATGGACTGTGGTGACTTGAAATCGCTCTTGGACTCGAGCCGCGCCAGCTCGCTGACGTGGGCCAACCTCAAGTGCCAGATTGCTATTGACATCGCGGACGCTCTCGTGTACCTGCACACGCTGAACCCGAAGCTCATCCACCGTGACTTGAAGTCTCGTAACGTGCTCATCGACGCACAAAGCGGAGCGAAGCTCAGCGATTTCGGTATCTCGCGTAACCGCAGTTTCGATGAGACCATGACGGCCGGTGTGGGTACAGCACGCTGGATCGCGCCCGAGGTGATTCTTGGCGGCCACTACACGGAGTTCGCCGATATTTACTCGTTCGGTGTGGTGCTTTCTGAACTGGACACGTGCAAGGCGCCGTTCTACGACGCCACGAACACGAACGGTGGCAAGATGCAGGACGTTACCATCCTGCAGCTTGTGTCCGCCGGCAAGCTTCAGCCAAGCTTTAACGAGTCGTGCCCGCCTTCCATCATCAAGCTGGCGCGCGCGTGTCTGTCGTTCGACCCTGCGCAGCGCCCAAGCGCCATCCACATTTCGTACGAGCTGCGCAAAATCATGAAGGACGAGCTGTAGACGGGCGAACTCAACACGCTCAGCATGGTGTTTTGGTAGCGATGGAGGCTCTTTTGTATTACCCCCAGATTAATAACCAAGGTTTCAGATTATGCGGGCTAGTCTAGCTGCTTGATGTAGACAGCAGTGTCTTGGAGGTGCTTCTTGTCCAGCTCATTGAATGTCTGCTTTGTCCGTCGCCGCAGCACTGAGCAGTCGAGCAGAGCGAGGTAGGCGAGCAACGCGAGGACTCCAACACTGAGTGCACAGAACGTGCCGCTGGGGTGGTGCGTCGACGTGGTCTCCGACATATCGGTGATTCGCTTGCCGACTCTGATGCAGTCGAGTTCGAAGTTGCTAGACTCGAGGTGACATGATGAACCATTACCAGTGCCTGGAGCAAACCATTGCGACGAGTATTCATTGACGTGGGGTGGCAGTTCGAGGAATGGCTCAAAATGTGCAGGTATCGACGAGTGCTGTTGATGGCATGAAGCGTGCCATCATCTATTAGATATCTATACGTGTCTTTGCTAATGCCGCGCGTAGGCGACGCCAGCCGGGGGCGCTGGCGAGAGCTCAGTGACTTGAGGAGACGTGCTGCTGTTGCGATCAAGCGCTCGTCTCCGTCTTCGTCGAACCACAACCATCATAACGGCTGCGATGACAAGGACGACGCCCACGACTGCGAGCACGACCACCACCGCGGTGTGGTCATCCGACTTGGAATCGTTTGACGAGGTATTGCTGTCTTCGTGACTGGAGCTGGTGTCGTCTCCGCTGCCTTGATCATCATTATCGTCGTCGTCTTCCAGTGCTCTCTCGTGGCGGCCCTCGACAACGAACTGGTTCGTCACTGCCAATTGCAATAGGAGCACACAAAGTGTTTGGCGCATGCTGCTCGACTTGTACCTTGCCACTCGAACCGCGACTTTCGTTGTGCGACCAGCAGTGAGGACACTCGTTGGGTTCACATCACGATCGAGTAAAGGACTGCGTTTCATGTATACCTGAAGCGGATCGGTCTCAATTCAGGGGAAGGGCGAGACACTTGTTGCCATTTCACACTCTCTTGGCGGAAAATCCGGTTAAGTTTTCGCCTTGCACGAAAAGAGGGCCAGGAGCCCCAGCTGCAGCAGACCAGAGCGCTCTGGCGGGTAGGAGCGCTGGTTGGAATTGTGGACAGGGAGAGGCGAGCAGCATCCTGCAACCGCGTCATCGCTGACAGCGTCAATCAAAGTGTCCGCGCTGTCTCAAGTCTCGTGAATGCCGATCCCATCTCGATGCCGTGCAGCACCACACTCTTTGGGCGGACCATGCACGAAAACCCAATCGAATGTGGATGGACAATGCAGCAAACAACAAAATTCATTCTCAAGGCTTTAATCTAGTACACGTAGATAGAAAGCCTGCAATAAGACTCTACTTGTTTGCTCACTGACGCAACATGCGCGTGCCCATGCCAGCCATGGGACCATCATCCGACAATGGCGTGAAGATGTCAATGGATCTCTCCTCATTTGGGTCAGGAGTTGGCAGAGGTTCCAGTCTGCGTGCACCCATCCCCAGCCATAGGGCCGTTGTGCGAGAGCGTCGTGTAGATGGAGGCACCGGCGCGTTCTTCTGGGTCGGGAATGGGCAGAGGTTCCAGTCTGCGGGTGCCCGTACCGGCCATGGGTCCGTTGTCCGACAGCGGCGTGAAAATCGAGTCCAAGCGCTCTTCGGTGTCCGTGGTGGAAGGTTGCAACGGCTCAGCAGCAGCCAGCGCAGCCAACGCGGCGACTTAGGAGCACAAAGCGAGCGAGCATCTTGCGCAGCGGTTACTTGACTCAGCGGTTTTCAGTTGTGCGACTGCAGAATTCTGGCTTGATTTGGGCGCAGTTGATTGGTGGGAAAGAGATCCAATCAACGATGTACAAGTAGAATTCCAGACAGTAATACCTCTAAGTAGTTATAGGCAGATGATTTTGAGCGCTGCTAGCTGCGGTGGAGACGCCCTCGGCTGAAGATGTTGCTACCATTCATCAGACTAGTGACGATAAGTTAAAGGCTATAACTTGCTGGGATGAACGAGATGCTTTAAGCGGTTCATACATGCTTGCTTGCTTGACCTTTGATCGTGACGAGATAAGGAGCAATACAAGTACCAATCCTGCTACCTTTACGGCAATTACATTGCTCCATAGTGTTATACATCTTAACCTTTGTGGAGTTCGCTGCCGCAACCCGAACCAGTTCAATTGCCAGCATTATTCCTCCTAACAGTTCTCCATTATTCTTCATAAGACGCCTCTAGATCATGTTTATTCCAACAAAGAGGGACTCGGCGCGTCTTTTCGGCTCCCGATCCGTCGTTTCAGTCGAAAACCTGCGGTCAATGGGACTCTGCGGCACTTGCGCCACGCCCGCCGCATTCGACCAGTGACCGCCCTCCCCATGTGGCTGCGACTGCTGCCTCTGCTCGCGCTCTGGACGCCGCCGCTCGCGCTCTGGACTCGCGGCTGCGGACGTCGCGCCGCTCAAGTTGTCGCTGGCAAGACGCCGCCCTGTTGCTGCTGCGCCTGACTGGATCCAGTCCGAAGCGAGGACGTACCAAGCCCGTCCTGGTGCACCCGACTGGACGGTGGCAGAAGCCAATTCCATGCAGGATGCAGCCCAGCCCCCACTCCCAAGAGCCAAGCGCGTGACGCTCCAAAACTTTGGCAATGTGCAGTACATTGGCACAGTGGGCTTTGGGAACCCGCCGCAGCTCATGGACGTGGTGTTCGATACGGGATCTAGTGATACGTGGATCCCCAGCACCAGCTGCGAGAGCTGCGGGTTGCACCATCAATTCGACGCACAAAAGTCCACGACGTTCCTGGACACGGAGGAGAAGTTCTACGATGCGGTCAGTGCCCATTTGCAGAGAAATTGGAGCAGAATCGAAGAAGTTCTGACAGTTTTTATGTTTTGCAGTACGGCAGTGGATCGGTGTCGGGCACCGTGGTGGTGGACACGGTGACCATCTCGGGCTACACGGTGGACAGCGTCCGCTTCGGAGTGATCGACGACGAGTCGGACAAGTTGCAGGAGTTCCTGGCCGATGGGATCTTCGGTCTCGGGTTCGAAGGACTCGCACATATCAGTCGACCCACAGTGTTTGCAGCTCTTGCAGGAGAGAACGCCGACCTGGAGAACATGTTCGCCTTCTACCTCACGCCCGAGGCGTACCTCACAGGCAGCGAGCTGCATATTGGGGGTTACGACCTGTCGGTCGTTGGGCCGAATGCGTCGTTTCACTACGCGCCCGTGGTGAAGCTTCCCGAGTTCGACTCGTTCATGTACTGGACCATCAAGATGAACAACTTTTCAGTTCTACCACCAAATAGCGGCGGCACGCAGCAGGATGACGATAACGACGGCATAAACACCGAGAGCGATGTCACCAGCAACATGTGTGAACCGTTCTGCTACGCTATCGTAGACACGGGCACGTCGCTCATTAGCGTTCCAGCAGGACAATTCGACGAGGTGGTCAGGAAGATCACGCGCGGACTCGACTGCGACGGCATCGATTGCGATGCTGCGAATGTGAAGGACTTTCCTGTTCTTCACTTTGGCATGGAGCCGGACAACGTGTTCCTGCTGCAGCCCCAAGACTACGTATTGTGCTCAGGCTGGGGCCAATGCAAACTGCAGTTCCAGTCTACGACGGATGAGTGGTGGATCCTCGGTGATGTCTTCATCAAGACGTACTACACGCTGTTCGACGCTGAACGCATGCGTGTGGGCTTCGCGTGCGACGGCGACATTTGCCAGGGCGGACGTGGCAATATCTACGGCGACGACGGCGAGGGTGGCGCTTTCGGTGCGTGGGAGAACGCGTTCCTTCTGGGCTCGTGCTTCGCCGCCGCCTGCATGTTCCTGTTCGTGTTCCTACTGAACCAACAGGACGAGGAGCCGTATCTGAACCAAGACGAGGGTTTCCTCGGCGGGCTTATCGATCGGCGCGCCAACTCACCGTCTGGATATCAGACGCACGACCCGAAGCGTCCGCTTTTGTTCGACGACGAGGAGTCCCAGCACGCGTACGCAACCTCGTCCACCTCGACATCGCAGGCGTCCAGCTACGCGGAGGCGCGCCGCAGCTTTGCAGCACTGCCTTCTCCACCAGGATCCAATGATGGTCACATGAGCGATGGCTCCTGTGTTGAGGTTTAGATGGACAGGAGGAGGACGCCCGCAAAAGCCGCTATTTAACAATGAATACAGCCAGCAATTGTGCTGTTAGTCGACCTGAAAGTACACATTTTTTATTAATGCTAATTTTCAATTAGCTGAGCTCTAGGTGCTGCCAACTGCATCTTAGCACACGGACTTACTCAAATCCAACAGGAGATTCTTGTAATAATTATCTGCAGCATTTCGGACAACCGTTCAGTGGCTATTGCTCGCAACAACTAACGAGCAATTTATGGTACATCTTCGCAGCGGCATCGCACGAAGAGCTGTTGAAAGCTGCGCGAAAGCATTGCAGCGATCTCACCAAGGATCTTGTCGCGCGTGTATCATCAGCAACGCGTATATGGAGGGTTTTCACCTGTTTGCCAAACACGCGTGATGTTATACGAATTGCACCAGTGATTGACGCCGTGAAAGCTACATTGTATTAATTCCCCCTCCATTCACATATTGTGCCCTACCAACTCCATTATGCACAACTGGCCAAGTTGCAGTTATAGTTGCGGGATGATTCACGTCGTCGTAATCATAATTAACCTGGTTAAATATGGTAATAACCAGGTTAATAATAAAGCTGGATCTTTGCATTGCAGCGACTTCCAGGCAAAGGACGAGGCAAAATAAATGCCCATAACGTAGCAGGATGGCAATGCTTCCTACATATATACCCTCGGCGTTGACGTCCCCCGCATACAATGAAAGGCAAAGCTGGTGCCCATCAACTCCGAGTCGGTCCGCAGCCGGTCAATTACCGGTAGGCCATCAGCACGTGTAACCGGGTACTGTAACCGGGTTACACACTGTCTCTCCCATACTGGGTTCCAGTGCGCGCTGCAGTCTGTACCGCAGGTCCGCATGCTTTTTCATAGTTTTTCATGTTTCAGACCCCCGGTCGCCCTACCCCTCCTCGAGGTTCCGCGATTCCCTTCCAAACAAAACGAATTCTCGAGGCGAGGCGACGCAAGGCAGGCGCGAGATCTCGAGAGTGATTGTCCCTCCCATGCGCACGCCTTCGAGTCTGCTACTGCCGCTCGTGGTGGCGGCCGTGCAGGTGCAGGGGGCCGAGGCCGCCAACGGCTCGCTGCCCACGTGGCTGGCCTACGTCACGGGCGGGCTGCTGGTCATCATCATCGTGTACTACTGCTGCCGCCGCGCGCGCTTCGACGAGAACCTGCAGCAGCCGCTGCTGGGCGGCCAATACACGGAGGACGGGCAGCCCATGACGCGCCAGGACGTGCAGGAGTCCAACGACGAAGTGAGCACTCAATGGCAGTGCGAGGTGTGCGACTTCCACAACAAGAGCTCGTCCAAGTCGTGCGTTCTGTGCGGCACGGAGCGCGGCTTCAGTCTGGGGCTGAAATCCCCCGTCCGACCGGCGAACACCGAGCCCGTGGCCGTGGAGACGGACGTCCCGAGGGAGAAGAGTTTTAACCGCACGCGGTCCTTCGCCATTCGACGTTTAAACATGTTGAATTCCCGTCAACGAGGAGCTAGGAACCGTCAGGACTGGGTACGCAAAGTCGGCATGGACGGCAAACGCTATTGGGCCAAGAGGGAGCTGCCGTTCCCCTTGGGCAACGCCAAGCCCAAGGACGACACGAAGGAGGGGGAGAACGAGACCAAGGCCAACGCCATCAGGATCGATATCCCGGCGTCAGATGCCGACATGTTGTCGCCCAAGGGAGCAGGCTCTACCACCACCACCACCACGTCGTCGTCGTCGGCGGACCCGGACAAGGAGCTCGTGCACCAGCAGTCGCTGGCCTTTGTGTCGCAACTCGCACAGACCCCTCGGCATCCGGAGGGCCGCATGACCTTCAAGGAGTACCGTGAAGTGGACGCCCGAGTGGCGTCTCGAGGCTACGAGATTTCCGAGCAGGACTTGGAGATTTTGGAACAGGTGGCGGCGCTGCCCTTCAAGGACAAGTACGCGTGGTTCCTGGAGCAGACGTCGGCGCTGATCAAGCCGTGGGAGGATGGACACCTGAAGATGCGCGTGCACCGTGAAAACATTTTGGTCGAGTCTATGGAGCAGCTGCTGGGCGTGCAGATGGAGCACATTCACATGCCGCTCCGGATTGAGTTCATTGGTGAAGTGGCAATTGATGCAGGTGGGCTGGAGCGCGAGTGGTTCTCGCTCGTGACGGAGCGTCTCTTTGATGAGACCATTGGTTTGTTCATGTGCGCGCACGTGGACTCGCTGGCGTACGTTATTAACCCGAACTCAGTCGAAGCCTCGGCGGACCACCTGCTGTACTTCCGTGGTGCGGGTCGGTTGTTAGGTCGTGCTCTTCTGGAGGGCCAACTGATGAAGGCTCACTTGGCACTGCCGGTGCTGAAGCACCTGCTCGGTGTCCCGATCTCGTTCAGTGATTTGGAATTCTTTGACCAGGAGGTGTACAACTCGCTCAAGTGGATGAAGGAGAGCGACGGTGTGGATGCGCTGGGGCTTGATTTCACGGTGACCAACAGGAAACTCAATGGCGAGGTGGAGACGATTGAGCTGAAGGAGGGCGGCAAGGACATCGAGCTTACGGACGAGAACAAGCAGGAGTACATCTACTTGCGCCTGCGGTACATTATGTTGGACTCGTACGCTGAGCAGCTGCAGCACCTCATGGCTGGTGTGTTTGAGGTGATCCCGCAGGAGCTGATCCTAGTGTTTGACTACCAGGAACTAGAGCTGGTGTTGTGTGGTGTGCCATCAATTGATGTGGACGACTGGAAGGCGCACACTCAGGTTTCAGATGAACTTCCGGAGGAATTGCTCACGTGGTTCTGGGAGATTGTCGAGGCGTTCTCAGATGAAGAACGTGCACGTCTGCTGCAATTCACGACGGGCTCATCGCGTGTGCCCGTCAAGGATTCAAGGCGCTGACGAGCTACGACGGTCGGATCTGCCACTTCACGCTTAAGGCTGTGCCTTTCCCGGAAAACGCTTATCCTCGCGCGCACACGTGCTTCAACCGCATCGACTTGCCAATTTACAAGTCGAAGAAGGAGCTGGAGGATGTGCTGTCGCTGGTGATAAATATGGAAGTCACAGGTTTCACGGACGAGTAAAATGATGGTATTTTGTACAGTTGAAGGCTTTCTTGCCGCGGCTGCACCATCCTTCGCGTCACATCGTGGCGCAAAGCGTCTTGTCCGGCGTCTTGAGTTGGAAGCTGATCAGCCTAACAAGGTAAGGTGGAGACGATGTTCTCAGCAGCGTCGAAGAGGAGACGCGTCGGCGGTGCCACGCAGTTGGATGACAAGCATCACGCGGTGGGGAACCTCTAGGGAAAACGAGCATGAACAAGCAGAAAAGTAGGAAAAACAAAACAAAAAAGAATTGAACGCTTTACTCTCGTGTGGTGTCGAGTGTTTTCATTTGTCGAGTGGTGGACGAAGGTGGACGAAGGTGGACGTGACACCAAGATCGTAAACAAACGCAAGATAAAAGTCCGCGCAACACGCGGCATATATTCATCACTCATTCCCCCACCATAGTCCCATTCAAAATGAGCTAGCGCGGCCTCTTTTTCCGCCTCCTTTTTGCTTTCGCACTTCTCGGTAGCTCTTCTTGGAATCGTTCGTCCAGCCTACAGAACCGACCACAGTCACTCTGGCCTCTATCCTTCGTCCGGATTCAGCATCAGCACGAGAACAGTCACTACAAATCCATATCTTCCACAACCGTGGACGAAGGCTGCCGTTCACCTTCCGCAAACTGGAACTTAGACGGATCTGCCCCAGCTGCGGCAGCCTGCTGCTGTTGCTGCATTGCAAACGTCGCAGCAGCCTCGGGTGTGCCTACATTCACCACGACCCACACTGGATCGCCGAAGAAACCCTGCGCGCAGTGAAGTCTCCAGCTTCCAGCGTACGATCCTGGCTCCGACGGCATGCATAGCGGTGCGTGCATGTCTATCCGCTGACCTGCCGGCGCCGCCACCGGGATCTGCTCTGGGCCTTGGAAACTCGTGCCCTGCGCAAACAGCAGTCGCGTCTCCGGCGGCCACGCCTCGCTTCCCGTGTTCACAAAACTCCATTGCTACAAGAAACAAACAGAAAAAACTAATTAGTTCCGTAGTCGCCCTCCATCAATCAACACTGCTCCTCACCATATGCACGGGCGTCTCCGGCGCGAAAAGCGTGTTCTGCGTGGCCGACAGGTCGCTGATGAATTGTGCCTGGAACGAGGCCGAGTTGGGCTGCTGGTACTGCTGCTGCCCCTGCTGCGGCTGTCTACTGGCTGCGTCTCCCTCGTCCTCCATGTCCAGATCATCTGCCGCGTCCATGCCCTCCATGGGTTTCACACTGACACCTCCAGAGGCCTCCATCGTGGCCAGGTAATTGTTGGCCGCCGTCTCCACGTTCCAGTTGCACGACTCGAGGAAGAACGTGGCCGTGTGCACGTCCAGCTGCAGTAGATGGGCGAATTGGTCCACGAGCTCATCGTGGTCACTTGTGGTTATGCTCTGGAACATTTGCAGCAGGTCGTCGGCCATTTTAACGGCGTTCTTAATATAATGCCTGCAAATCAGAGAAAAAGCAGTAAGTGAATCGTTTCTAATGGTGATTCCTCGCCTTCTACCACGAGTTCGACGATACAAACAACACGTACGGGTGCGCAAGAGAGTAGAGTAGAAGGTGCGTGTGCTCGGATCAGCGTATCACCTCTGAGAGAGGCGTCACGAACTGCTGTGTCGAAGTCTCCGAGTCTTGCGGGTCGAGACGCTTTTTGAAGTTCCCTGTCGGTAAGAAATCCTTTCTATCCGCATTTCTAACCAGCCATTCGCACTTAGTCGAAATAGAAACGTTCGTGTGCACCACACGAACGTATCTTTGAAGATCGCGTCACCAAGTGAAACGGCGCCTTTGCGTGTCATTGCGCAAGTCGCCACCTCCCGCCCAAGTCCCCAGTCCTTGCTCCGCCATGTCGTCCCTCCTGCTTCGCTCTGCTCGCTCCTCCCGCCTCCTCCTGCGATCCGCCACTTGTCGGAGCTTCGCCGCTTCCTCTGGGACGCCCATCATCAACTCGCACAATGAGTGGGACCCCCTGGAAGAAGTGATCGTCGGACGAGTGGAAGGCGCCACGATCCCCGAGTGGCACGTGGCAGGCAAAGCCGTGTGGCCCTCCAAGCACTGGGATATGTACAAGACCAAGGCTGGCCAGCCCTTCCCCCAGGAGCTCATGGCTGGAGCTGCCAAAGAGCTCGACTATCTGGCTCAAGTGTTGGAAGGGGAAGGCGTGATCGTCCGACGACCGGAGGCCTCCAAGAACGACTTTAACCAGCCAGTGGAGACACCAGACTTCACCAGTCGCTCGCAGCTGTACGCGGCCATGCCTCGGGATGTGCTCATCGTGTTCGGCAATGAGATCGTGGAGGCGCCCATGGCCTGGCGCTCCCGCTACTTCGAGTTCCGTCCGTACCGTAAACTCATTAAAGAATATTTCCAAAAGGGCGGCAAGTGGACGGCAGCTCCCAAGCCGCAGATGAGTGACGAGCTCTATAATGCGGACTGGAAGGCCGAGAGCGGCGTCTTCAACTCGGTCGTGACCGAGTTCGAGCCCACGTTCGACGCCGCCGAGTTCACGCGCATGGGCCGCGACATCTTCACGCAGCAGAGCCAAGTGACCAACCAGTTCGGCATCGAGTGGGTGCGTCGCCATCTTGGAGACGACTACAACGTCCACGTGCTCGACTTTCAGGACCGCAACGCCATGCACATTGACGGCACGTTCGTCCCGCTCATGCCGGGCAAGTTGCTGGCGAACCCCTTCCGTCCGTGCATCACCGGAAGACCCGTCAAGACGTACTCGTACAAGAACAAGGACTACCAGTACTGCCTGCCCGAGATGTTCAAGGGCTGGGAGGTGTTCGTAGCCCCCGAGCCTGAACTTTCCAAGGACCACCCGCTCTTCTTCACGAGTCCGTGGACGGCCACGTGCAACGTGCTGGTGGTGCGCCCGGGCACCGTCGTGGTGGAGGCGCACGAGAAGAAGGCGCAGCAGTGCTTTAAGGACTGGGGCTTCGAGGTCATCCCCGTGCCGTTCCGAAACTTCATGCCCTTCGGCGGCTCCTTCCACTGCGCCACGTGCGATATCCGTCGTACCGGCACACTGCAGTCCTACTTCGACTAGGACACGAGTGTCGATGATATGACTTTGTCTGCAACAATTCAAGGAGAAAAGATAAAGGAGAAGATCCGCGTCATGAAGCGAATGTACTTAGCATAAGAATCCTCGTCAATGAACTGCAATTTTACTCAAGAGAAAGTGGTGCCAACTCACCTGCTAACTCAGATGTCGGAGCCGAAATCTGTTGCCGCCAGACTTCGAATCTGGTGTTTGCCTTTCACCAGCAAGATGGCTACATTCGACAGACACCAAGTCCAAAGCTCTCACTTTGCAATCTGCCAGCTACCACACAAGCAAGCGTCAACCAACAACTCAGAGGAGAAAGTACTGTTTTCAAACTATGGAGGACGTGGAGATGGAGGAGAAGCAGCAGACGCTCAGCGATCTCCTGTCAACCACCGCATACGAAGCTCTGCGAACGAGGGCGACGGGTGTCCTCGACAAGTGTCTGCTGCACCTCGATGAAAAGTTGCTAAACCAAGACTCGAGCATCGAAGCAGCCCTTCTCAAAGCTTACATGAACTACCTCAATCTTTCCATCGTCAAAGCAGACCTCGGCGTGGCTGTAGCAGCCGTCATCGCCAAGTTGGAGCAGATCCAAAGTACACAAAACAACGACCACAATCCACTGGAGCCTCTTGCCAGAGCCTTCAAAGCCCCGTTCATCGGGACCGCTGACATCCAATTTCGAAACTACGTCGCAGCTTGTTGTGCTGCATATCAAACCCAAAGGGACGAGAGCACGGCCCCGTGTCTTACCATCACACAGATCTCAGGGTTCGGCAAGAGCCGCATCCTGCAGAGACTGGCGGAGAGCACAGCTGAAGGAGAACTCCTAGTCCACAAGAACGAAAAGTTTCAAGCCACGGTCTTGTACGTCCGCGCCCGTAGAATCAAAGGATTCACAGGCTACCCACGAGAGACTGCAGCGTTGAGAAGATTGGCTCTTCCCTGAGGATTGCAACGAGGAGTTGGTCGGTGCTGCACTTGTGAAGGCGTTCAATTACGCAGTCGCACATCCCGACGCAGGGAAGCAGTGGACGAAGCTTTTCGACAATGAATCGGACGGCAAATTGTTTGATGCCGACGTTGTGGAAGAGTTGAAGAAGGTTGAGCTTCAGTCAAGCATTTCCCTAAACAGAAGACGAAGAAGCAGAAGACGTCGGAGAGCAGGCCGGTGCTCATTGTCGCAATCGATGACGCTCGGGCGCTGCTCGAGATAGAGAATTGTTACGAAATCAACGCTCTTCAGATGCTGTGTCGGGCGCTGACGACGGTGAACCGATCGCTTCAAGATGTCAATGGGAATGTCTTCGTAGTACTCGCTGACGCGTACCCCCGAGTGCACGAAGTCGTTGCTCGGGACCTGGTTTCACGAAAAGGAGAGGGGACGGCGGCATTCTCTTCGTTCGTCTTGACGAAAACGATGGACGTGATGCTAAGAAACATGGGGCAACATTCGAATGAAATAACTGCGATCCGGAACAGAGTCTTGTCCACCAACGAGAATGAAGTGTGGGAAGCACTCGTGGCCATGGGGCGGCCTCTTTGGCGCAGCATTGAGCTGAGCTGCTCGTTGCAAGACAACCAGAGAAAATTGATCGCTCTGGCCGCGTCCAAGCTGCTGGTGGGACTTGAGGCCACGAGGCTGAGAGCTACAATGAGTTCACACTTTATGGCGCGTCGTCGCTCTTCTGTCGTGTCGGAATTCGCCCTCATGCATGCGACCCCACGGCAGCACACTTGGTCGCCAACTTCATGAGCGTTCTCTCCTACGTGTCATACAAGAACGACAGCTACATCTGCAGCTACTCGTCGGAGCCGATCCTGGCGTTTGGTGCGTCTAGCATGTGGTACCAATTGGAGCCACCAGCGTTGGAGACACACATCCTTGAGCAGTTCAAGTTCATGCTGGCCAAGGGCGTTGTCGACTCGAATATCATCGACAACATTGTGGCTCAGGATCTTCCTTCTGCTAGCAATGGACGCTACGATCATGGGCGACGAAGACGGAAGAGACTTTACCTTCTCGGGTCAGTTTTGCAGCGTCTTGGAGTTCGTGGATACGCTAGTGAATGTTACGCCAGAACTGCGCGTGAATGGCACAACGCCCAAACCTGAAGAGATGGAGCTGTATGGCGAGTGGAAGGAGCATTGGGAGGACTGGAAAGTTGGCTTTAGTCACTTTGTGGAGTTATCGGAGGAGCCGACCGATGTTGTGGAAGATGCTGGACCGCCGAGCTGCGGGTGTCATGCCCCGTACTGACGATGGAGAAGGTGCCAGCCTCATCATTCCAATATTCTCACGTGGGAAAGCGTCGTTCATCTTGATCCAAGTCGAGAACAAAGAGGAAGACGACACGTTCCCCGAATCGGCACTTGAAAACCTCGAGCCGCACAACGTCTTCAAGCACTCACTGCACAACGTCCCGCAACGCGAAATGATCCGGCTGTTCCTGAATCTGAACGTGGCGCCATCCGTCAACAGACCAGCACAGTGCGTCGTTCTGCAGAAATGTGAGACCAACGACGAGTTCGACTGCTTGCTGTGCGTCCGAGGATTGTTCGAGGCAGGTGAAAGTCCTCAATGGCCGTTTCTGACCGTGAAGTTGAGGAAGCAACTTGAGGTGATCACCAACGAGACGTAGGTGGAACCCCATGACCCAAATTCAGTACGATCTCAAGAACCGTGATAACCATCGCCAGCGTTTTTGGTGAAACAAGAGCAACGAAGCGATTCCTGCTGCTGATTGGTCAGAAAGATGTACTGGAGCCAATCAGAGAACACGCATTAAAAAGCATAAACGTTTTTAGTTTTTGTTTCGCTTTTTTATTTCATAAAAGCATTTAAGCTTTTGCCAAGAAGAACTGAGGCGAAGACAACCAACACGCTCAGTGAGCTTTTGTCGAGTGCTGCACACGATGTTTTGAGAGTTAGAGCGGCAAGTATCATCGACAAATGCCGATTAATAAAAAAATATCGATGAAGAAATGACTCACGTCGTGTTTCACCCGGGGAAGATCCGGATTTTTAAATGTTGGGCATTTCGGTCTGGCGAGACTAGCGTATATAAATTGACGTTAGACCGACGGTTTATCATAAATTGCTGAATGTCTCGGGCACCAAGCACGATTCGGATAATCGCCGGAGCAGTGCGATGAAGGAGGAGATATATAACGCGTAAGAGAGTAGCTTGTGGTTCCACCGGTCTCACAAGACAACCACATCTTGCTCAATTGACAGGTAGCCAGTCCCGTGCTACAAGCCATGCTTTCTATCCAATCAAAGTTTACTGCGTTATCGCTATTTCAAGATTGAGCGAGGGTAGCACAACCACGACGGAAGCGTATTCTTTCGGATCCCCATACAACAGACCTCCTTTAAACCGGCACTTTGCAAAAATAGTCGGCAATATGCCGGTATAGAGATTTTGGATGTGCCGGTTTAGAGCGCCCTTCAGTATCGTAAAACCAACTGAAGAAGCATGTGCAAGCTTAAGCCGAGTGTCTCTAGCAAGCCCCCTCGCGAGCGACAGGATTCCAGCCCACCCACGCTCTTTAATATGTCTCAAAGTTGTGCAGACAGACTCTACCGGCGCTGTGACCTCTGTTCGCTGTCAGTTTTGCCACTACTTTGGAAGAGAGGAGTCAGCAAAAGGCAAAAGGAAGCGGACGCAAAACAGCAAGTTCACCCACGGTATCAATGACACGGTGACGAAGAAGTATTGACTCAAGGAGTATGACCTTGTCAATTTTGTGAGGGATCAAGGAACGTTTGTGGCAAACTATTTGAGTGATTTATAACCTGCTCAACATCAATCAATTCTGAAACAGCTAGGGAAATTTGTTGTGCATATTATCGAAGGAATGGAGAATGTGCAAGCGGAAAGAGATAGTAACAACAAAGCAGCCTCGAGTATTGCACCACCGGTGATGCCGTCTGAGCTGGTTCTAGTAAACCCTCGCGATTTTGGAGGTGATATCCTGGGTCCTCGTCGGGTACAACTGGAGAAGTTTTGGAATACTGATCAAATCGAAGCTGTAGAGTTCGAGCATCGTGAGTTATTTCGGGCAAACATGGTGGAGGAATGGACGCCGCCCAAAACTGTCATATAGGTGGCATATGACAGGTGTCATATGACCGTCGTAAGACGGAATTTATCACCTACCCTAAGGCAGTCGCCCATTGAGTCTTCCGAGAAGTGTCCCCACAACTAGCATATTTATCCAGTAGCTGCGTTCGATTCAAAGTCTATTTTGCAGCCAGATGAATGCACTTTAGACAACGAAGGGAACGCAAATCTTACGCACACTTACGTTTTTTTCAGTGCCCCCCTCCACTTTCCTGCCTCGCTAGTTCGACGAGCCTCTGCGTGGCTGATGCACACCTTCGATATTATTCTCGTTGCGGTTCTTTTGCGTGGACACTCCGACGACCTCTAAGAGCTGCGCCGTCAAGTTCATCACCTCATGGTGGACGCGAAGCTGAATCGAGAACTCAAGGTCCACCATCGCCTCACTGCTGCCTGCCTCGGCACGCCACACCTCTCTGCGTGGTCCGTGCTTTATAAGTACGGTACAGATGAGAATTTACTCAACGTCACGACGTTGACACGGTAAGTCACCCACGAAACAAGTCTCACTGAAGCTACTGAAATCTGACGCTGACGCTGAACCTTATATTTTTAATGCTGTAGTGAGGCCTTCGACCAACTTCTTTCTCGGTTCGCGGAGTTTTTTTTATTCACAAGCCTGGTCGTGTGGGTGGGAGGCCGCCTAAGTTAACGGCGCACCATCAAGTTCTCGGGCTTTTGTTGCACTACTACGAGGGCTCTATGGGATTGAAAACACTGTATGAGGTGTTCGCAGTTCCGCTACAACCCTTCAACTGCAGCGGGGCTGCCGTAGCTCTTTGTTGAGGAAGCGTTAAGGTCAACGACCTTCGTTCTTATGCAAAGAACAGGTGAGACGCAAGGGTAATCCGTACCCATCTCCTAGAGTATTATAGGAACCTTAACCAAGGTATATAAACTCTACTGTGTGTTTTTCAAACTGAATGTATTAGTCTTAAGGGCGGCAAGGCCGCCCTGGTGCGAATGTCTACCCTAACTATTCACCACCCTTTAAAATCATAACCTGTCCGTCCGTCCGTCCGTCTGTCCGTGGGTTCGCGCCAAAAGAGTCACGCAAAAACCCGCGGTGATTGGCCGAAATTGCGCTGCATCACCGCGTCCTTCCCGGCGCACATTTTTAGCCAATCACGGCGAGTAGTGCAGCGAGCCCACGGCGAGCGGAACGGACACCGCCCACCACTATACCTGTAGTGCAGCGAGCTTTGCAAAAGCGAGCAAACGGACTACGCGAAACACTGTATTAAAGCCCGCAGGTGCGGGCGCGGGGGGCAGCTAGTCGACCATACTATTACTTAATCAAATGCATACTTGTGGCTCTGAAGCCACGTACTGACTCTTGTTATCTATCGAGTACTGAGAACTCCTTTCTGTTATCATGTGGTCACATCACTGAGTGTGACACACACCAATATAGCCAGGTTACGTGTAACCCCGTTACATCAACGAACATTGGCTAGACGTGAAATCGCTCTGGAAGCAGCACTACGTGGTTTCTACCCAGCCCGTATTGGCTGGCCTTCTCAGGAGCATCAACGGCGTATGGCCGTATGGGTCAATGCGCGCGAGCCTTTGCTGGAGAATGTTTTTGGCTATGTGGACGGCAAGAATTACAGAGTGGGTTGTTTATCTTATGTTGTGGGAAGCTCATCGATAAGCTATGCGCGCTAACTAACGTGTGCATTGTTGTAGATAATGCAACCTAGCGATTCTGACCTTCAGAACGCGTACTACTATGGTTGGCTTCATGCCGTTTTTGTAACAGGTACGATATGCTTCGCAGCTGACGGGTGTATACTCTGGGCAAAACATAATTGCCCAGGGTCCTGGAACGATGCAGACACGAGTCTGGAGCTACGAGAGAAGCTTCTTGACACAAAATTGTGCCCCGATCAGAGCCTTGGGCTCGTGAGTGACTCCGCGTTTCCGTGCTCTACAATAATGCGAGGAAGGATACTTACCCCTTTAAAAGACGGCGAAATTGATCGTCTGCTTCCCTCTGTTCGTAGTCCTGCTCGTCGTCTGCACAACGCGATCACGTCAGTTCGCCAGGCTGCTGAATGGGGCATGGGTAGTGTGGAGAAGGTGTACCACCGCCACCTGCTACCTTTGCCCTACAATAAAGATCGCGCAGGATACAGCTCTCTAACATGTTTCGGCTGGCGAACTACAGAGTGCGCGCAACAGGCATCAGTCAAATCCGAACAACCCTTACTCGAGGGTTCATGGATAGCTAGGTACGCAAGGCGCTGGTGCATGATGCAGTTGTTGTTGTTGTTGTGCACTTGCCTTACTTACCTCTACAATCCAAACATCCAAACTGTTCCGTGTATCACTTCCATCGATTTGTTTTTGTTGTACTAGGCAGATAGTGAGGTCTTGCTCACGTACTATCGGGGTAACAAACGTATTGCTTTGGAATATAAGCTTCGGCGCCTGAATGGCGCTGCTCGTTCGCTCTCAGCGCAGACGTGGGGTGCATTAGATGTCCACATAAGGAGACTTCGAGTTTGGAAAGCATCATCATCATCTCGCGCACGTGTGCACGAGCCTCCTCGCTGTAACGGGGTTACACGGGGGTTACACGTAACCTGGCTACATTGGTGTGTGTCACACTAAGTGGTGTGACCACATGATAACAGAAGGAGTTCTCAGTACTCGATAGGTAACAAGAGTCAGTACGTGGCTTCAGAGCCACAAGTATGCATTTGATTAGGTATTAGTATGGTCGATAGTTAGGGTAGGACATTCGCACCAGGGCGGCCCTGCCGCCCTTAAGACTAATACATGCAGTTTGGAAAACACACAGTAGAGTTTATATACCTTGCTTAAGGTTCCTATAAGACTCTAGGAGCCGGGTACGGATTACCCTTGGCTCGCACCTGTTCTTAGTATAAGAACGAAGGTCGTGGACCTTAACGCTTCCTCTAAGCAAAGAGCTACGGCAGCCCCGCTGCACTTGGTAGCACTTGTAGTCAATCCTACACCTGAGTCGGAACGACTGAATCCTTTGCGAGGATGGACCAGTTTGGTAACTTGACTCAGAGTCAACAGGACGGGCTTAATAAGCTGATGTCTCTGCTTGGCCCTGAGGGCGTGCAGCATCTCGCTGCGCAAGGCCCCGACGCGATCAGTGCCCGTCTGGAGGCGTTCTCACAGTACGAGAATGCTCTGTTGGAGCACATCCAACAATGATGGCCGAGTCGGTGGCGTTTGCGACGCGTACCCCGAACTCGGAGAGGTCGGATCGACCGAAACCACTCATACTGAGTGTGAAGGCCTTTGAAGGAAAGGAAGGAGAGAACCTCCTTCTCTGGGTCAGAGACATCGAGATGGCCATGGGAGTGCGGCCATGCTCAAGACGGAGCAACAACGCGTGGGCTTCGCGGTCTCCAAGCTCGCTGGGCGAGCTTGGGGAGTGGGCACTAACGTGCAGTACGTCGGTGGACGCAGCCTTCCCGGCGTGGAATGACTTGAAGCGACAGCATATGCCAATTCTTCTCGCCGCCTAACCAGGCTTACCGCGTGCGCTCACGCTTCCTTGCTACCCGACAAGGGAAGTAGGAGTTAATGGACTTTGTCCAGGAGTTGCGAACTCTAATAGCTGGCATGGCCGCGGATCCTCTTCCGGAGGCGGTCACGGTGACCATTTTTATGGAGGGACTCCGCACTGGCGTCGCCAGGACGGAAGTTTTCCGGGTGCACCCCACCTCGTTTGAAGAGGCTGTGCAGGTGGCATTGAATACCGAGTTCAACTTTAAGTCTGCTAGACTTGGGTGGTGCCCACACCACAACAGCTCGTCGAGCGGACCGGAGCCTATGGATCTCAGCTATGCTGAGGATGAGGAGGCCGAGCTCCAAGCTGCTGAGCAGCACAGGGGCATCCGCCGATGCTTCACCTGTGGTGACACAAGTCACTTACGTGCGGGGTGCCCGCTACGCCGTGGGCGTCAGGATTCATCGAGCCGAAAACCTGCTCCCAACCACGCAAGTGGATCGGGGCGGGAAAACGCCAAGTCCCAGTAGGCGCGGGGCGGCCTACTGGGGAAGAACTAAGTTCTGTTGAGCCTCAGGAAGGAGGTAGAGGTCAGCAGGGCTTCGCCCCGAAGAGCTCCGTGCTCTTTAACACGGAACGCGTATGCAAGCCGGGCTTGCTGGTCGTTGTTGCGACCGTGAAGGGCTTTGATAAGCCGTGGACGATACTCATCGATTCGGGGGCGTCGGGCAATTATGCTCGACGCTCCACGACGGATGGAAGTCAGCAATATGCTGAGGCGCTGGAAGCGCGTGGGCGTGACATCGCCACTGTTCGCTTAGCGACGTGGACCCGTGTCACGGTGCCCAAGGTCCCTGTGGACCTGGGCGTGAAGTTCCTGGACTTCGATAGCGTGGAACGCTGTTTGGTCTTGGACCTGGATTCGAGGTACGTCCTCATCCTTGGCATGGCGTGGCTCGAACGCCACGAACCATGGATCGATTGGAGGTCGAAGACGTTAGGCGCAACGCGCTGTTCTCCTAGCGGAGCTTTGGCGAGTCATGAACCCACTTCCGCTAAGAAGCAGAAGCGTTGTTGGCGCGAGCACTGGACCGAGTCGGTCAATGTGCTGGACATCGGCATGTCCGAGTTAGTGGACACCGATGGTGTGATGGACACGAGTCCCGAGCAGTGCTCGCGGGCTGAACGTGGAGTGGCACGTAACCCACTGAGCGATGAGTCATCGCTGCATGCTGTTAGCATGGTCGACGGTACGTCGAGGCATCCCGGCGCGGCCCTCATGATGCGCGTGGAGTGGCACGTAACCCACTGAGCGATGAGTCATCGCTGCATGCTGATAGCATGGTCGGCAATACGCCGAGGCATCCGGGCCGCGTCCATCATGATGCGCGCGGAGCGGCGCGAAACCCGCTGAGCGGTGTTCGTCAGAACGACGATGTCCTGCTGTGTGCCGTCAACGGCGTAGTCGGTTCTCAACCGAGGCATTTTGGGCGCGGCCCTAATGCGTGTGGAGTGGCACATCAACCACTGTATGAAGGCTGCGGGTATAGCAGTACATCATCGGATGTCGATGCGGACATCGAGGCTCAGTCAGAGCAAGACGAGGTGAACACGCCTGATGACACCCTGGGCGTGAGTGCGATTGTCTCTTCGAGACGCACTACCTCTATGAAGAGGAGGCAACGCCGCAGCGTTCAAGCGGCTAGACGCCAAGCGTCATCCTTCTCACAAGGAGTGTCTGTGTCAGACGATAGCGAACAGCTATACACTCTTGTGGATGGAGTGACGGGGGAGGTAGAGGGCGACATCATCCTCGACTCCATTCCCAACTTAAGTGCTCTGTTAGAGCTGGACGAGATGTCCCTCGCCGAGTTTGGCGACGGCCTGCGGGCAGGGGACCTCGCCGAGGTGGTCATAATTCGACCAGAAGAGGAGATTAACTCCTCGTCGCTTCTTGGTGAAGCTGTCCTGGAGGACACCAAGAAGGCGCTCAATGCGCGAAGTGGATCAGTGATCCTGCAAGATCTCTCGGATCCGTTCTATCCCTTGGTAAAGGAATATCAAGATGTGGTCTCAAAAGACCCGCCTTCAGGCTTACCTCCTGATCGAGGCGTGCGTCATGAGATTGACTTGGTTCCCGGAACCAAATACTGCGCCACTAGGCAGTGGACTTTACCAAAGGAACAGTGTGACGTCATTGACGCGTTCTTCCGTGCGAAGCATGAGTCGGGTGTGGTTCGCGAGAGCAAGTCTCCGCATTCCACGCCGACATTCTGTGTCAGAAAGCCTAATGGCAAGTGGCGTATCGTTCATGCTTTCAACAAGCTCAACGCTGCCACCATTCTGGCGCAAACGCCTATTCCTAGGAAGGATGTGTTCAGAACAACATGGTTGGGTGTACGATGTACAGTGCGCTCGACTTGGTCGATGGTTACTACCAGTTGCTCATGCGAAGAAGCGATATCCCGCTGACAGCGGTCAGCACTCCGAGCGGCATGCTCTGGGAGTGGCTGGTGATGCCCCAAGGGCTATTGAACGCGCCTGCAACGTTCAATCGTCTGGTGACGCAGTTGTTCAGGCCCCATCGGGCGTATGCACAGACTGATGATATCTTCATCCACAGTCGTGCAGAGCACGGTAAGACGGACGTGGAGAACCACATTGTCCATTTGCGAGCGGTTCTCGAGTGCATGCGCACTAACAAGTTGTACGCCAATGCGGACAAGTGCATCTTCGGAGCCGACGAGATCCCCTTCGTAGGGTGCTTTATTGGGAAGCGTGGCCTTCGTGCGGATCCCGCTATGGTCAAGACCATTGTTGACTGGCCGGGTCCAAAGAACCAGAAGGACTTACGCAAGTGGCTTGGCCTCGCCAATTACTTGCACACGTATAGCGTGAACTACGCGGAGATGGCAAGGCCATTGTCCAATCTCCTTAAGAAGGATGCGGACTGGTGTTGGAACACCGAGCACCAGGAGGCATTTGACGAAGTCAAGGAGAGCCTCCTCCATGCCCCCATACCGGCGTTGCCAGATCCTGAGCGTCCATTCAGCGTCGTTTGTGACGCCTCGGACTTTGCCATCGGCAGTGCACTGCTACAAGCAGACGCCGAGGGGCGAGATCGAGTGGTCGCTTTTGAGTCTCGCCAGCTGAAAGCTGCAGAGAAGAACTACCCAGTTCATGACCAAGAGCTACTTGCAATGAAGTATGCTCTCGTCAAATTCAGGGTTCACCTGCTCGGCTCCAAGCCGTTTGTGATCTATACGGATCATGCGTCTCTACGCACTGCGACTCAGTCGCCTCACCTCTCGCAGAGGATGACCCGGTGGCTCTCATTCTTTGCAGAATATAACTTCGAGGTGAAGTATAAGTCAGGAAAGCAGAACGCTTTGGCTAATGCGCTATCGCGCAGACCGGACTATGAGCTTGCTCATGTCACGATGGTGACTTCGTCCGTGACGGACATGATCCGCGCTGCGTATGCGCAGGATGACATATGTGTAGCGCTGCAACGGGCTCTAGGGAGCGAGGAGTTTAAAGACTGGGACAAGAAATTGTCGGCGCGATTGCGCGCGAGAATACATCGGTACTCCATCGATGATGGCTTGCTGTACTACAGCACCGACTCGTCGGACACTCCACGGGTGGTCGTCCCTCACGACGAGGACCTGAAGTATCGCATCCTCTACGAGGCACATGATACACCGCTGGGCGGTCATCTTGGTCGTGAGAAGACCTACGGCTCTGTGAGCAACCACTACTGGTGGCCCAAGCTGTATAAATGGGCAAGAACTTATGTGCGTACGTGCGAGACGTGTCAACGGGTGAAACCCTCGCCGCATGCGGCTGCGCCTTTGTCGAGCTTGCCAGTCCCCACGGGATGTTGGCAGTCCATGAGTTTGGACTTTGTGTTTGGCCTGCCGAAGGACTCGGCAGGCAACACGGGCGTCGTGGTCTTTGTTGACCGTCTCAGTAAGATGGTACATCTTGCGGCAGTGCCGGATACTATCGACGGTGTCGGTACAGCTACGCTGTTTATGGATCGTGTGTTCCGCCAACACGGACTCCCAGAGTCGATCGTCTCGGATCGAGACCCACGCTTCACAGGGAAGTTTTGGACAACTGTCTTTAAACTGCTTGGTACCAAGCTGGACATGTCCACAGCGGATCATCCGCAGACCGATGGTCAAACCGAACGCGCGAATCGTGTTGTGGAGGACATCCTCCGTAGCATCTGTGCTGAAACGCCAAAGCGTTGGAGCGCCGTGCTTCCACTCGTTGAGTTTGCATTGAATAATGCTGTGCACGCCTCCACAGGCTGTACTCCGTTCTACGTGAACGGGTTAGCCCACCCGCGCGTCCCATTGACGCCACCACTCCGTGGTTCAGGGCTGAGTGGGGGGAATTAGCCGAACGGCTTGCTGATATCAGCCCTACTGCTGTTCGTAAACAACTTGACGAGTTTCTGTCAACGCGTCTAAGTGTCCTTCGACACGAACGTGACGCTATGGCTGAGAGCCAAGACATGCAAAAGGAAAATGCAGATGCTAGAGGCAGAGGGAACTTGCAAAGTTTTGAGGTCGGAGACCTGGTTTTATTAAATGCTAAGAACCTACCTACACATGCAGTATCTGCAGTCTTCAAGACGATGCTGCGACCACGGTTTGTGGGACCTTTCAAGGTCGTGGCTAAGAAGGGCCTAGCGTATACGCTCAATCTTCCGAAGAAGATGCGAACACACCCGGTGTTTTACGTGGGCTTGCTCAAGCCGTACCGGGACCCGGCGAAGGTGGATGCTGAGGCGTTGGCACCGGGGCGGAAGCCACAGGCAGCTGGCCGCCCAGCATCCGAGCAAGGAGCTCATTCTGAGCACGAAGTGCCACAACCTCATCCGCCAGAGGCGTTAAGCGAGCAACCTGCTCCTGAAGCGACGCTGTCGCCCGCTCAGCGGCCTCAAGCCGATCCGTTAGAGCGTGGAGATCACACGCAGCTGAGGCAGCCACTGGATCTGCTGATCCAAGCGATCGAGATCGTCCGCACAGCGGTTCGCGACCCGCGACGTCGCGTCAGCGTAGCGGCGATCACGATGGACTTCGTCCCGACCTGCTCGAAGAGCTTCCTCCGACGCTGGGTGAAAGCCCGGCCGGTCGGCGTCCCCGCCGGGGCTTCTCGATGAGAATGGCGAGATCCACTGTCATGTGGAGCGCCTGTTGGCGCGTCGACGTCGCCAGGGTCAAAACCAGTATCTGGTAAAATGGCGGGGCTATCCTCACTCGGAAAACTCGTGGGAGTTCGAGGTGCCGCTTCGGCAGGATTGTCCGGACGTCGTGGACGCTTTTGATCGGGACGATCGTGACCCCACGAGTCGCCGACCGCTTCGGCGGTCGCCCCGCGCTTCCCGCCAGTAGAGGCGGAGAAAGAGGGACCAAGAGTAGAGCTCAAGCCCTGGCCTGAGCGGCAGGAGCCGCCGAACCACCATGGTGGGAAGGAGCGTAGCTCGCATGAGCATGGCGAATAGGTCCGTAGGACACGGGACGACAGTCCGAAGGAAGTTGTCGCCTAGCCTTCAGCTTCGCGAAGGCAAAGCGCAGCCCCCGCTCGATACGAGCATCCACCTCATGACAACTAGCTCGGAGAGCTTCGAGGCTTGAAAGCTTCCGGTGCCGTTGCACCCAGCGCTCGAAGAGCGTGCCATCTTCGTCTGCAGATTCACCAGGGGTGAGGACGATTTGGATGGTCCTCATGGAGGGCACGGCATCCCCGCTCCTCTGAGCATGAAGTCGAGCTCGATAGCCATCGACCGTCACTTCCTGGGGTTCCAAGAACCGAGCTCGGAGAGCCTCGCGCTGGTGCAGCTCCGAAGGCGTGACCGCCGCCGTCCCGATCACGTAAGTGACCAAGGTTCCCTGAACCGCGAGCTTGGCTGCAGTTGCAGGGTCCTGGGCTTCGTAGCCTCGCTCCATCCGAGCACTCAGGATGGGTCGTCGCGCAGGACGCCGGATCGGCAAGAACGTTGGCTGCGACTCGGTGAGTCTGTTCTCCTGGGCCTCGTCGAGGTTGTTGGTAATAGTACCAGGCTCCAAGCCCCCGCTGTCAGCTCGGTCGCTCAAGCAAGGAGCGGAGCGCAGAGCGGAAGACCGACGTTCGGTGAACGGATTGGGAGTGCGAAGCACCAGCCTGGGGCTTGAACCCTGTGGCTCTGTCACCTCGCCCTCCTCGCCAGGCATCTCAGTGTCGGACGCATAGTCCACCTCCAGGTCCGCAAGACCATCGAAGAGGTAATCTCGCGCCATGGGCGGACGACGGTCACCGACCGAAGGAGACAGCAAGTCAGTCGACTTATGCTGCTTTTCCTCCATCACAGACAGTTTGGAGTCGGCCTTCGGCCAGGTTGGGGACGTGGAGTCCGGGGATGCACGGCGTGCAGTAGTAGAGCGTGGGGCCGGTCCGGAAGCGGAGGTCGTTGGTGACGTGTGGTCGAACGACCAAGATGCTTTCTGCCCCGTTGGCATTCGGAGTCCGTCGGACTAGCTCTGAGAGCAGAAGAGGTTTCCGGACACTGTCCTTGACGTGACACGACCACTGTGTGGACACGAGTGTCAACTGTCTTAATGGGGGAGAGTGTAACGGGGTTACACGGGGGTTACACGTAACCTGGCTACATTGGTGTGTGTTATACTAAGTGGTGTGACCACATGATAACAAAAAGGAGTTCTCAGTACTCGATAGGTAACAAGAGTCAGTACGTGGCTTCAGAGCCACAAGTATGCATTTGATTAGGTATTAGTATGGTCGATAGTTAGGGTAGGACATTCGCACCAGGGCGGCCCTGCCGCCCTTAAGACTAATACATGCAGTTTGGAAAACACACAGTAGAGTTTATATACCTTGCTTAAGGTTCCTATAAGACTCTAGGAGCCGGGTACGGATTACCCTTGGCTCGCACCTGTTCTTGGTATAAAACGAAGGTCGTGGACCTTAACGCTTCCTCTAAGCAAAGAGCTACGGCAGCCCCGCTGCACTCGCGGTCAATTCGGCGACGTTCATCAGCTGCTTCGCGTTCTTTACGGCGCTCTTCGCGACGCCGTTCTTCTGCCGCTTCCTATTCTTCACGACGTTCCTCACGGCGTCTCTCATCGCGGGCGTCGCGTTCAACGGCTCGCTTGGCCTCCGCTGCTTCCGTAAGAGCTCGGTCCTCCCTGTCCGCATCGGCACGCAACAGCATCATCGTTTTCACTAACGCTATGAACTGTCGATGGAGCTTTGTGTAGCGCGGGCCAGCTTCCGTTTAAAGTCGGCTGCTGCCTTTTCTGCCTTGATTCGCTTTTGTTTTGTAAAGCTTGCTTCCTCAAACTCGTCATACGTGCGTGTCGTCATGAATCTCGCATAGCAGCCAAATTAACACACCCTAAGCGGTCTGAACTCTCTGCAAGGTCCGGGTAGCGTAGCTTTTCGCGCGTCCCGGCTGAGGTAGTAAACGGAGTTCTCGATGACATACCGATTGGGTTTACAGCTTTCACTGTCTTGGATGGAGGCTGGGAGGTTGACGATGAATTTGCCTTGTTGAGGCGGCTGCGCTGCGATGCTGTTTCCGCGTTATCAGTTACACCTTCGTTTGCGAGAAGTGCGGGGGTGGCTGCCACCATTTTGGGTGCCTCCTTCAGCTCCAACTCCAATTCGGCCAAGGCTGAACCACATCAGGTATATCTTCGTTCGAGCGCATGAAGGGGGTGTGCCACTTGGATGATACGCATCAAAGGGGGACGATTTGGAGAGTCCGGTCTCGTGGCCGTCCGTGCACACGTAGAGACGAGGGTCTAGCTTGTCAAACTCGTCGTCGTCAGCTTGGGACTCGTCACCTTGGCCTCCTCAGATGCAGTGCTCAGCGCTTCCCCCACCCAACGGGCCGCTACAATCTGACTGACCACCATGGCCGAGGCTAAAGTCGATGACGTCAACCTCGTTCTCGCCCTCTGCGTCACTGGCCAGGAACACTGAGCTGTCATCGTCGATGAGCGTCTTCACGTCTTTGGCCAGACGGACATGCCCTGGGATGTTGGGGTTACCCGTAGGCTTCCTCATTCCATACAACACCTTAAACTTACGGCGGAGGCTGTCGATGTCTCTGTCAGGCCATTGGTTCTCTCGTGTCGCGTTGTAGCGTGCAGTCACAGCGCCCCAATGATCTTTCCCTGGAGGAAGAATGCGCTTGACGATGTCACGCATGTGGTGCATTTCGGGAAGAGAGTAGTTGGCAGATCCTGTTGGCTTCCCCATCGTTGACTACACGAACGCGGAGAAATAGTGGTTAGTTAAACTGCAATCGAGTAGAAGAGATACAGGTACGTACGAGCAAGAAGACCACGAGTGCGGTGATGTGTGGTTGGAGACAAGGCAATCTGGGCGACAGCGACGAAAATGGGAAATGAGTGATAGTTTCTGGTCGAGATGACGGCGGATCCTTTTCACAGAAAGCAGCGGCGAGGTTTCGACCCTGCTTCATCAGTACGGCACAACGATACTGACCTAGTTGAAATCGAGTTGAACTTCTGCATTGACCTAGCTAGCACCTCGAGGCCACGCGTCTGGGCTGAATGCGAAGGTAAAGCTTGCATTTACGCTCCTTACAGGCTCTCCACTTGGGATGACCTACGCGGTACCCCTTTAGTGAAATGTGTGGTTTGTTGGAGTAGGCAGATTGATGCCACCGGAAAGGTGGGGGCGGCACGTGCGTGAAATCAACGGCAACTTCGCACGCAGACCGTAGTACATCTACGGGTCCTCTTCGTCCTGGATAGAAGCGTGTATGCACTTGGTGTACTTGCAGCGGCACACAAACCAAAGATCCGTACCGTAGTTCACGGTTACCTCAGACCCTGCGTCGATGGCTTCAGTAGTCACGACGGCCACCGTGTGTCGAGTTCCGTTAGCGAACTCAAAGAACTCAGCGTTGGCATCGCACGCATGGTTTGCAAAACGCATGCGTCCGCCGAGTTGATAGGCGTCAATGCCGACACGCTGTGAGCGCGAACCGTCCGTTTTGGTACGGAGTGTGAGCATGTACCCCTCGTTCCTTGGCCGTAACGCAGGGTCGGCCTCCACGTAGCGAAGGCGACAAAGATACTCGCCGAGAACCTCTCCACGTTTGAGTGCGGTCTTGGTAACTAGAGCATACTGTCCCGTAGTGCTGTTCCTCTGGACTTCGACCTTGGGAGATTCACGGGGGCGGTTTGAACAAAGCTCCTTCCATACACAGCAGCTATCCGTGCAGAATACGTTCATCTTGGCGTTTCGGCAGGTGTTGATTTCACATGGGTCGGAGCAGCCACAGTCACCGTAGTGCAAGACGTAGGGTAATCTAATGGAGGCTGGGTTGAAGTAGTCGTGCAAGTACACAATCCGTGCAGGCTACGCAATCGACACGTAGTCTACCGCAACCGCAGATGAGTACACGTCGTCATCACGAGGCGAGGCCGTACCCGAAAACTCGCTAGTGGGGCTCCTTGCAATAGTAGCCGTTGCGCTAGGCGTGGCCTCACGGCTCTCCCGAGCCTGCGGCGTCGGCTGCTTGACTAGGGCTTTGCGCAGCACGTAATTATGTCGGTGCGGCGGACGGAGGATCTTCACGGGGCGTGTGAACTGCGCCTTGGAGGAATCAATACATTGTCGCGACAGGTTTGGGTCTACAACGGCATCTTGGAGTGAATCTTCGAGGCTTGTCTTCGTCACAGAACGGCGGGGATCCGAAGCAGCTTGAGGAGGGGCGCGATGTGGCTCTCCTCGCAAACACATACTCAAGGCGCAGGACCCAGGGTAGGCGCCAATCGCGCTTGTTTCTCCGTGGACGAGATGGGATCTGGCCATTTAGCCTCCGTGTCCTCGTCACTTCCGCTGCTGGATTCAATCACGATAACATCTTTTGATTCCCAGACCGATGCAGTGGTGTTGTCTTGTTCAAAATAACAGTCAGCAAGTTTTAAACTGTACTCTAAAGTAAAACAAATAGTGACGTACATTGGTTGTTACGCATGATAAGCCACACTTGCCTTGTTCTCCGTCAAATTTCAGAATGAAGTGCCAACTCAAAATGGCGGAAACCTAACAACATACTTCGTCGGCATATGACCGTCGTAAAGAGGAAATTTAATGAGACCATATTTACGTCTCATCAGATTTTCACCAGTTTTATGTCAAAATTTACGCACCGTCGTAAGACGGTCTTACGACGCTTCGCCTTTTACGATATGATAGTTTTGGGCGGCGTTCAATGACAGTAACATGTGTAGCTGCAGAGTCTTTGGAAAGGCATTGACAAGCAATGGAGTTACCATCAGCCACAACTAATGCCGTGCTAGCACGGAGAAGCTCTGGCTTTTGAGTTTGGTTGAAGTATAATAATAATATGCATGTACTCTAATAACGCAACAAACCGAGTTGCACTTTTCGTCTACCTTCGAGTCTGACACAAAAGCGCATCTTCTGCGCCTGCTTCGCAGCCGCAGTATCTGCACGCTAATGTATCGGCCTTACATGAAACGATTTTAACGCAATGGATCTTTTGATGTTGCGCTGCAATTTCGACTTTATCCCATTTCGTTCGTGCAACATTCACTGGGTGATTGGGTTTTGATGTTACCCCTAGCCGACACAAGCAACATTCACGTGGTTATTTCGTTTGTGTACAGGTTATTTAGTATAACAGGTGACCCCTTAACACTTTTCTATAGCAAATGAATTGAAAATTACAAATCTATACTATTGCATCTAATTATAGGAGGAATGACACGACTTTGAGCTAAAAATTCTTATTTTCCATCTGAGATAACAGTTCTATTAATACAAAGAGGTATTTTTGTTTGAGTATGTTAAGAAATTCATTTTTCTTAGAATTGAGAACAAAAAGAAGGGGAAATCCTTTTTCGGGGCCGTAATTTTAAAATAATTCGTTTTCGGGGCCGTTTTTTCGGGAGGCGTTTTTTTGGCGTGTGATTACTAACCATACCGTGTTTTGTATATTATCCATACTGTACCCTGTAGCCCCAGCGTACCCTGTAGCCCCAGCGTACCCTGTAGCCCAAGCGTATCCTATACCCAACGCGTACTCTATCACAATAAGTACAGTTCGAGTACAGGTTTTAAACATGCATACATATATCTTCATTAAAACGGGTTGTATGGCTGAGTACCCACTTTGAATTTTGAAACTCCCAAGTCACCCAAACACTCTCCCAAGAAGCCAAACAGCAACGGACGTGGCGACAGGCAAGCGCGATGGGGCTATCGGCACATCCTCCAGTGCGTCAAAACAATGAAGAAGTAAGAGTTCAAGCCCCACTTTGATCGACGCTTCGCAGAAGGAGGCTAGGTCGATATAACCCGCCGCAAGTAGAGATGTTTCGCAAAGCGCTCCAACTTCACCTTATCTCTACACAGTCTGCAGCGAAGATAATGTGAAGATTACACTGCGGCAGCTTTCGCAACCTTCAGTACCCATCTCATCTGCACCTACCCGTTGAATGGTCAGCATTTCAAAGGAGCAATGGAGGAGGCGCTGCTTCTCCTCCTACTCGAAGACGACGGCAGCCTCTCCTCTGGTGCAGCTGAGGACGTGCTGCTCCTCAGCATGGTACAACCAGAGCGCCCAATTATACCCGACCTCCGCTTCTGCCTGACGGAACTAGCCTACGCCGACTGCGAGCTACTTTTTCGCTTCGACATAGCTGGCGTACAAGCACTTTGCCGCTACTTTTTACTTCCTGAGCTCGTGATCACGGACCAACGCGACAAGGCGCACTCGTCTGAAGCATTGTGCATTCTGTTGTATCGGCTTAGCTACCCCAAGAGACTTTACGATATGATGAAGATCTTTGGCCGTTCCACGGGGCAGCTAAGCCGGATTATCAAGCACATGGGTACGTTTAAAGCAAACTATACTGTGCATTAATATGACTCTCTCTTTCTAATCGCTGTACAGTGTTGTATCTCTTTAGTAGGTTTGAGGACGTCATATACTTTCAGCGACGTATTTGCTCTCAACGCATTGGGCAGTATGCTGAAGCAATTCGCAATAGAGGAGCTACGATGTCAAACGTCTTCGGCTTTATAGACGGCACAAAGAATGCAGTGTGTCGGCCGTCGTCTCGACCAGGAACCAAGGAAAACTTGCAGAGGCAGGTGTACTCGGGCCACAAACGAGTACACTGCCTTAACTATCAGGCTGTAGTGACGCCAGACGGTTTGGCCATTCACTTTTGGGGGCCCGTTGAAGGACGACGGCATGACGTTACACTACTCCATGAAAGCAAGCTCATTGACTACTTGGAGAAGCACGCAGCTATTTTCGATGGCTACACTATCTACGGAGATCCTGCGTACGGTGTTCGCAAATTCATAGTCTCGGGCTTCAAGAAAGCAGGCCTTTCTACTACTGAGCAGTTATTCAACTCAAGGATGAGCTCTGTCGTGAAGCTGTAGAATGGAAATTCAAAGAGCTCAAGACGCTATGGGCTTTATCGATTTTAAGAAATCCCTAAAAGTGCGACTTAGTCCTGTGGGTAAGTACGTCGCTGTAAGTATGCTACTAGCAGACTGCCACTGCTGTTACAACCAAGGCAACCAAATTAGCAAGTACTTCGAGTTAGTACCACCAAGCTTAGAATCATACCTACAGTTGTGAAGCAATCATATAACTAGACACCTAGCTAGACTTCTGCGCCTGAATAATTGCCAAAATCCCCTCTGTCACTGCACCCACAAGCTTCAGTATGTTCTCGCTCGCATCGTGGCGCGCACGAGCAGCTTCCTCTCTGTCTTCCTTGAGTTCTTCGGCTCGGCGCTGCGCCTCCACCTCCCTCGCAGCCTTGCGGTCCGCTAGATCTTGCTCCTCCAGACTGACCAGTAGCTCCTTGAGCTGGGTCTCCTTGCGCTTTTTAGGGGGGCTGCCTTCCGAGCTCTCTGACAGAGTCTCCATGGCGAGGCGCCTCGCAGCGAGAGATGCTTCCTCTTCTCTCGCGCGTTTGCGAAGCTCGGTCTCCTTTACGGCTGCTATGCGAGTGGCATGGTCACCTATCAGTACAACAATCTCGTCTAAGAGCGTGGTTTTCTCGTCTTCTTCCTCGGATACACCAGACAGCATTCCGGCCTCGGCGTCCCGCTCTCGATGGGCCTTGACGAGCTTGTCGAAGCGGCCACTTGCAGTTTTTCCGCTTAGAATTTCACGAGGGAAATTTGGATCAGCGACATAAGTAGCGGCCAGGGCGTCCCATTTGGCTAGAATTCCACCACGAGGCTGGTTAAATGGGCGGTCCACCAGGGCTTGGCGAAGTAGGGTGAGATCCTCTTCTTCAGTAAAGTTTCGACGCCGGCCTTCTGTCACCTTCTGCAAAATGAAAGGTGGTCTGAGTGTCCTTAGTCAATGTGGCCCACACAAATATTTTGAGGATACAGTTCTCCAGAATCGGGATTTCTGCGGATCTAGTTCTTCACAATTCCCCGTTTTGTCTCGCTTATGTGCTTACAGCTGTCATGTGAGGATAATGTGCAGGTGAAGTCATTTGCGAAACGTCTCTAGTGTTGTGGATGGACATTTCTACCTTGCTTCTTAGCTGCGCACGGTTCCGCTCGTCTCCAAGCTATTGCGCACGTAGAAGAGATTGACGCGTGTCTTACGTCGATTGTGGGCCTTAGTCAACTCAGGAAGCACGAAACCAAGGGCGAGGAAACACCGACGCATAGTGACCCATCTGAAGACGACACGATCAGTACGAACTCTGCGGAAGACGCTACGCATGACGATGCGATTGAGGATGCGGCTAGACACAGTACTGAAAGCCGAAGAACACAGAAGGCTCAACGAAGTGTGGCCATCGCACTGAAAGCCAGAGAGTACAGTAGCCTCAACGACGAGTGGTGGCTGCGATGCGGAACCTTAGTTAAGACAATATGAGCTTACAAGATTCATCAAGGCACACTTGGTATACATATAGTTTACAGGTAACATATGGACTACAGGGTACACTGGGGGTACAGAGTACGCTTTGGTAACAGGGTACACTTGAGCTACAGGCTACGCTCCGGATACAGGGTACCATTAGGCTTTTTACTTCACGGTAAGATTAGTAATAACACGGTGAGGTTAGTAATTACACGCAAAAAAAACGCCTCCCGAAAAAAACGGCCCCGAAAACGAATTATTTTAAAATTACGGCCACGCAAAAGGATTTCCCCTAAAAAGAAAGAGTTGTTTTTAGGTAGAATCGCGCCCCTGCAGAAACTCTGGCAAGAACCTCATTGCCACTTTCATCCTTCCATTAACGACGTACTGCGTGATGGGGTCTCCATTATCAAGTGGAGCTTCCCAGAACACATCCACCGCTTTGCCAGCTCTCCAACGCCGGAAAGGAATCAGCGAGGGCCTTTTGTTTCGCTGCAGCAGTGATCTCCGCTACTGTCATCTGACTGCGGTCTTGATCGGTTAATAGTATGTCTTCGGACTCGGTAGGTTCTATCAGTTTAATTGTTTCACGCTTGCCGTACAACATTTCAGCAGTGCAGGTATCGTATGGATCGACCGCTTCAATCCGAGCTTCGTACCAGTTTTCATCGTCCAGTTCCACCTCCTCAAAAGCACCGATACACAAAAATTCAAGTGGAGACTTTGGCATTGCTACAACTTGCACTTCGACGACTCCTTCAGGTTTCTGTTGTTGCAAAATGTGAAGCGCACGACCTTGAGCTACCAAATCGGCACGCTCTTTATTCGCTTGAGCATTTCCACGAGCTTCTTCTCGAAGCAGTCGAACTTCTTCACGGTCTCGCCAAGCGATCTCCTTCTCAAACCGAGCAAGGAATACGATCGTTTTCTCTTCCAGTACACTCAATTGTGCATGGCGTTTAGCGTACCCACGAGGACCTTCGCGAGATCGATCGGCGTTCCAAGCGCCTTGACGTTCCAGTAGTTGAGCTTCAAGTCTCTCTTCGCGTTCTTGAGCTTTGATCGCTTTCACGATCTGCAGACTTTTAAACCGCGACGCGATCGCGTTCCGTTCCAGCCAATTCCACTTGGTAACTACGCGAGCAATTGCAGCCGCAGCCGCGCCACCTGCAGCTTTGCCAGGATGAACTTGGCAAGTCAAGAAATGAGCAACGCCCCAGCCGTGCGGGACCAACGCAGTGCGAAACTTTTGCGGTTTGTCGTCGTCGTGTTCCTTAATTTCCCAGGTCGCTATCTTCCGTTCCTGAAAAACGCCATGTACCAACGTCCAGCCTTCCGAAGCACAGAACGACCACTTTGCTAGTTGAGGGAAGAAAAACTCTTTATCTTTGGCGTGTTCCTGGTCGAAACTATTTGCGAATTCAGCGCCGCCGATAAACGCAGCAAGTTCGGCTTGACCTCGTTTTTCAAGTCGTTTAGCAACGGCGACAGTCGTAGCGTGTTGAATCCAGCGGATCGGGTAATGAATGAGGCGATCGATCAAGCGCGTGTACGGAGCAGGTAGAAACACTGGCCCTGGTCGATCATGGATCAAAGTTCCTTTGTATTCGACAGGTGCAAGTCTCAAAAGCACCTGCTCCAATTCACGACAACGAGTAATGAACCGCTGAACGCGGTTGACTACTTGTTGAATGCCCAAACGTTTGTCCGGAAGCCTGAAAGGCACGTCCATCGGACGGACCGGTTGCATCATGACCAGAATTTGAGCCACTCGAGTGTTGGCACAACGCAGTGTCTTGAGAACGCGTAGTAGAGCTTGTTGACGGCTCGTAGCATTGATTCTTTGGAGTTCCAGTTCGCGTTGGTACTGCGTCCTAGCGAAGTACACGGAGCCATACACTGAATCATCCGAGCAGCGCAATAGCGTTTTGATTCATCTGCGATGGAGGCAGCGTACGCCTCGAGTTCCTGTCGCCATTTGGCACTGATCTTGCCGTCCGGGCCACCGACACTGAGTGCGTATGCAGCTGAAAATGCCAACGCTGGTACGCGGTGAAGAACTCGTTTCGCAGGTTCGAGTTTAGTCGACGGGATCATCAATGGGAAAAATTCGAGCTCACCATCGAGATCCATCTTGACCTGAGCGACACTATCAGCTACACTCAATACGAACGCAGTCTCACCACAACGAGGGTGACCCGGTAAAACAATTCGGACAGCACCACCTCGATCAATTCGCTCTTCTTCACGCTGTTTTTCGTACGCAGCACTGTTGACCAGTTGCTCAAAGTCGCCGAGATATCGTTTGGCAGCTTGTGACTTGCTCTGTAAACGCTTGAAGTTGAATGTTCGACATCGAGACTTGTCCGTCGTTGCAGCTGGAGGTACCGCAGCTCGAATTTCGACTTGTTTCGCTGCATTGGCATCCACTTTCTTCTTCACGACGCTGAAAAATGCTCGTAACTCGTCAAAGTCTTCGCGAACTTCTCGGAAAACCGAGCGAATGTCGGTAAGAAACGTGGCTGGATCGAGGCCGAAGAACGTGAGAAAACTACGCAGTCCACGCTGCGTCGGACGCGTTGATGCGCCAAGTGTTCGCAACATTTTGCCTTCCACTGCTCGTCGCGTGAGAACCTCCATTCTCGTAATGTAACTTCGTCGGAGAGCAGCAGTGCATCTTCTAGCAATTCGACCACGATACACAGCTTGAACGTGCGAAGCGTGGCGAATTTTCACCAGCAACTCCTTCTGCGATGCAAACCAACGTCAAGCCAAGTATCCTCGAATATGACTCTGAATTGTTACATCCGCAAGGTTCTTGGTGCGCTCGAGTCGTTCTCGTTCAAGTTGTCGGCGTCTTGCTTGAACTCGAACAAGCTCCTGCATTTCAGCTTCTTGCTGCTTGCGGAGGATGAATCGAACACGACGAACTTCCTCGAAGAAGTGGCGAGCTGCAACTCCACGCCATCGACGCTGCAGAACAATCACCATTCGCAGTTCACGCTCCACCTGCCGCGTACGAGCTTCTCCAGCTGTCATGGCATCTCGCTCACGTTCGGCTCGCAAATACTCTCGAAGTCGAGCTTTTCGAGTTGCGGCGAGTACAAGAGCTCTACCAAGACGCCCTCGCCAGGCGTTCTGGATCATGACGGTGGCCCAAACAGTGTACAAGTACTGGGTTTCAACTCGTCGGCGAGTGGCTACACCTCGCCAATACGCTTGCAGCCTCGTTGCCATGAAATGGGCATGTTGTACCTCACGAAGATGCGTGACCCACAGCGTGAACGTGAACGTCAATTGAGCATTTTTCATCATGGCTCGAACTCGTGCTCGACAATGCTTGGCGTACTGCGTATGGTTCGCCCAAGCTGAGAAAACCCGAATCTGCGTTCCGTTCATGAAGAACGCCAAGGCTCAACGGTGTCGGTTGCGTGTTTCGATCTGCTCTTGCGTGAATTCGCACCAGGTACTCACCGCTCGTGCAGCGTTCATCATGCGAAGTCGAGCAGCTACTCGACCCGAAACAGCTCGAAGTGCCACCAGTTCATCGTGATGTCCACGCCACCGAAGCCAGCACTTAGTGACGATATTGCTCGAGAACTTGGCAAACGCTCGACGTTTGGCACGTTGCTCCTTTGTTAGTGCATTCAGTGTGAGCAGACTGCTGCTCTAGAGCCAGCAGGATGCGTGGTAGTTCAAGTTGCTGCCAGCTCTCGGCGATTACGTAGAACGAACCTAAAACTAGCACCGACAGATCACTTCTCAATTTGCGTTCAACCAAACCAGTGTGTTCCTTAGCTCCCTATCAAGGACCACAGCGTACAGGTTAACAGCCGCAAATTCCATCCACGCATTCCACACGCGAAGTTTGTCTCGGTGAAAGAGTTTTCCTGCTAAACGCTTGTACTTGTCTCGAAGCTGGTGCTCTCGTTTCGCGTTTTGGTGCCACTGACGGAAGGCCCAGTGGGTCAAACTCTGCAAACACGTACAAGATGAGGTTAGCCATTGAAAATGGAGACTGCTAAACCTGAAAAGTATCGTTCGTACCCCACAAACGATCGACATAGTCGCCTTCAGTAAGAAAATCTTCTGATCTTTCATGAGCTCCAGCCAAAGCCGCCAGACCAATCTCTTCGCCGACGTATTTGCACGTGTCTAGAGTAAATTGTCACGCAAAGAAGATGAAGTTGTTAAAATGCTACGTACAACAAGTTTGAAAGCTGCAAGCACGCACCCTGCCCTCCATCTGCGGAGTTGAGTTGTGCGTCTCGAGGGAGACCGTGTTCAAAGGCGCCTTGATGATCAATTCTCGTCGCCATTTCTCTTGAGTTGTGAGTGCTCGCCACGCTTCCATTACGCGCGGCAGCGACTGGCATTTCCAGAACACCAACGCCTTCTTCGCTCGGATTCGCTTCTGCTGCACAAATTGCTTCCAAGCAGCGAAGATGCCTGGTAACTTGCGTTCTACCCAGAAATGGAGTGCTTTTGCTGCCTTCTTCGCAGCCAGAGCGCGCTTCTGCTCTCGCTTCTTGTCTACGATAATTTTTTCCAAGCGGTAAATACTTTGAGCTCCGATCGGTTCGTCCAGTAGCTTGGAGCACGTCGAACGCGACGCTCGTATCGCCTCTTTCGCCATCGGTACTGGATCAAAACAATTGCGTTGGTGACTTTGGTGCGAGTGAAGAAATACTGCACTCGACACTGATACCGCTTGAACACACGTTGAATATCCAAAGCAGCGCAGAACTGCTCCCATTCACGATCGTTCTGTCCATTGCTTCTCACGCGCTCGATATCGCACTCGAAAGCGAGCTTGGAGAATTGCTGCTACCTCAAGGCTTCTAACGGAGTGTGGTGCCAATATCTCTCGCCTTCGTGCTTTTTCAGCTGCCTCTGGATCGGAAGCTGCGAGGCCTTTGAGACACTCTTCGCTGTCGACAATTACTTCAAGGCCGTAGGGATTGTCTGGACGACTGCGTAGTAGATTGACGAGGTCGGAAACATGGATAAGTGGACATTGGAAAACGTTGACATGACGCAAGAAGCGGCACTTGCTCCAGATTGTAGAGATTCCTGCAGGTGTGAGGCACAAAGTTCGAGCACCTCGAGCATTCGCAGTCGATCGCTGATAACTCGACAGCATTCGTCGTCCAGATTGTCAACTGGATGATCATGTAGCTCGAAGTGCGTGAGATTGCCAGGAAGACTATGAAATCCGCGACTAGAGAGCTTAGTGCAGCCTGAAAGGTAGAGCTTTTCCAGTGACTGCATCAGTACAGTGCGAGGTCATTAACATTGATACAGTCACGGAGGTCCAGCACTCGTAAAACATTGTTGTAACTTGCCAGATTCGTTAGCATCGGTCGTGTCACGTTCGCTTGGCCAGCAATCCGCAGCTCAGTTAATGATCGACAAGCTTTCACAAGCCTAACGAGAATTGAGGCTGAGACGGAAGCAGCTTTGGAGAAATGGAGCACGGTCAGAGTCTTGGAGCAAGTGCCGATGATCGACAGCATCGCTTTGTCTCCAACCTTTGGACAGTTCGACAGCGTCAACTGCTGGAGTGGCTTAAAGTGGTCTGATCCTGTAACTTCACTTGGGGATTTCGTTAAACTTGCATTGATACCATCCGTTCGGAAGAACTTTTCAAACCCAGCGTCTGTAAACCCAATACAGCCAGAAAAATCAAGTTTTTGAAGCTTCAGAAGCCCAGCCAAGGCTAGTAAACCTTATCAGTGAGTCCAATACATCCTGAAGCTTTGAACCTCTGGATCAGTGGACATGCAGCAGCAATCCACGAACAACTCAAATTGGTCAGTGAACTGCACATGGAGATATCGAGCGTTGTTAATCTCGGATAAGTGCTGACTGCGCGATTGCCGAAGAAGCTGGGAACGGAGCAAAAATACTCATATGACGCGTCCGTAACATCCACGCAGTAGCTCAAATTCAGTTCTTCAAGCGATCGAGGCTGGTTCGAGAACAATTCCTTAATTGTAGTGACCTTGCGACAACGACGAACTGAGAGGGTTTTCAAGTTCGGTCCACGAGCTTTCACCAATAATTTCATTGCTGCATCCGAAATGAAGGTACAGCGATCGAGATTCAGGCTTTCGAGATGCTTCATCCTTTTCACGAGCTGCAACACTCCTGCGTCCGTCAAATTCTCACATCTGGCCAAGTTTACGCTTGATAATCGCGTGAAGGCTTCTCCTACAGCTCCAATGAGGTCACCCGTCACAGAATCGCTCTCAGCAAGAGACAACTCCACGATTGATGGACATTTGCGTGCTATGGTATACAAGACAGCTTTCTAGAGTAAGCACGACCTCAATCCATCCAGATATGGCTTGGGTTAGTACGCAAGTCAACTCGAACCAAGCAGTAGAAACACCCTCACCGGTATGTTCTCGAATTTGGTCAGTACTAGGCGACGAAGCTTTGAACAATTTTCTAGTAGCGTCGCAAAATCTACAAAAAACATGAACACCATTCTCGTCAAAAGCACTGAAAACCAAATGATAGTCCTAGAATTGCTTACCTTTTGAGCGTGTGAGCATCACAAGCCCACTCAGATCCAAATCTGTACATCGTTGGGATAGTTTCGTTCCGATCTGTGTAATTACCGAGCTATCCTCTTGGCAAAAGGCAACCCAGTCACTCAAGGCGACCTTCGAGAGCGGTTCAAACGAGTTCTGTTTGAAGAATAACTGGTCCGGGAGTACCAAGTCTGCCTTACAGCTCACCGCTCTACCAGAGTGCTGGTTACCGTGCAGCTCTGGAGACTCACGTGTAACATTCCCAGTAGAAACCTTCCTATCAAGCAAAACACCAACTAGATAGCTGACATAAGCTCCTGTTCGAGCTCAAACCTCCAGTCGTAGCTCACCCTTTACAATCTGCCAGCAATTGCTCCATCACAGCTTTGTCTTTGTTAGTCGGACTCATGATCGGAGGCAGCGATACAGCAGCATCTCGAGATAATTTGTCCTTCAGCGTTGAATCCACAAAGCGTGCAGACTTTCGAGGTGGACTTTTATCCGACGATCTCGGACGACGACTGAAATTCCGTAGAACTGTCGTTCGAGTTCTCTCCTCAACAGGAAAAATCGGCGGCTGGGCAAGAACTGGTTTGTCTCGAAACATGAGCAAATCTCCGTCGGGTACGCGTTTGGCAGCTCCTGCACCTGGAACTGCAGGCGTTTTCAACCACGACTCGAACTGTGAAAGTTCTTGTCCACGCAACTGAGAATTTCGTCGGTTGCCAGTCGACTGTGAAAACTTTTTCCTTTTGCTTGTAGTCATTGTCGTCGTCTTCTTCTAGGATGAAATGTCGATCCGAGGTTTCGTGACGTGATTCTTTGTTTACATTTTGACGTGGGGCGTGTGGAGTGGGAATTGGTTTGAATTTCTTCAAACTAGGACGATCTTGGAGCACTTGCAGGTCGAACGCGTGGCGTTTGGCCATTGCGAAGACGGATCGGACGCAGAAGTTAAGTGTCTCTTCATCAACCACTTCCTAAAAAATGGAGGAACTACCTCAAAAATGCACTTAACAATTCCAGGAACAACCACAAACATCGGTATCGCAGAAATCTGTTTGTGAAGCAGTGTCCGAAGCCTAGTAATAACTCCAGCTCTGACAAGAGATGCCAACTGCAGCACCACTGCAAGTTCATCTGCTGAAGAGCTTGAAATTGCAATAGCAACCAGTTGATCAGGTTGGCGTTGCATCTCATCGGAACGACATTGCGTCGCGAATTGCAAGTGTACACTCAATTGTTGTTTCGGACGGCACGAATCCGCTGCTAGTTGCTTCCAGGATACTCTGTAACTCGTTTTTTTGTGACCCTGACAGCTCCAGTGGCTTTACGACGGCAGGTTTCAGTACTTGATGAGGTTGACCTCAGCAATGAAAAGCCTTCGTACACACATGGGTCTTCGCACTTTCGGGTAGAAGTCATACTGCCTGTTGCAAAGACTCCGAATTGAAAAGTGGTGGCGAAAAGTCTACAACAATGCCACAGATAGAAAGTATCTGGTTGCGATGAATGGCTCTGTCGTTGGAGTTTGATGAATAGCTTGTGTTGCCGAGTGGGTGGCCTGAACGCTCAAGCCAACCTGGGGAGACGCTTTTCAGCGCGGTAGATTTTTTGCGGTTCATATACGGGTCGACTCACGTTTTAGGTATTCTGAGCTTTTACCAAAAGGTTGGTACTTAATAGAATCAAGGCCATAATATGGCCTTGATTCTCATATTATGAGGGCTTAGAGAGGCCGTTTGCAACCGGAGCGCAGCGGAGGTCTGCAATGGTCAGCGCGTAGCCCGGAGTAGTTAGCCCAACAAGGAGCTACAATCTAAATGTTAGAAGGCAGTCTGGCGTGGAAGACAGCACTGTGTAAAGACTCATAAAAGTGTCAGCTGTCAATAGAGAATAGGGGCTCTCCTGGAGTTGGGAGAGCCAATCATAAGACTGGAGCGATTCCTGCAGTCGTTTGAACCGGTTCAAATCCAACATTAGCCCTACCCACAACAAAAAAGGAACGTTCTGTTCCGCCAAACCACAGACGCAGCAGTTCAGACTCAAAATCTGAAAGCCCCCCCCCTTCAGATCTTGAGTCTGGGTCTGGGCAGCCTAAACCTCAAAAAAGCCATCAAATTTCTCACTTAGGTGCGATACCTTTCAAAAGAGATGACCTTCATTCCGTCTTGTGCGCGCTTGCACTTCAACCTCGACAGATTCATTCCGCATTCCGCGCCCAGGTAGCCTGCAACGATAGCAGCATTCGGGATGCCACGACGCGGAAGAGTCGCCGGTGTCGAGAACTACAGCCCTGAGGACGTGGAAATGCTGTTGGAGATCATCGGTGCAGTTCTCCCAACTGGAGCAAACGAATGGGAGGTTGTGTTGCGCCGATACGAGGACTACGCGACTGAGTTCAATCGCGCGGAGCGAGAGCTTACGTCTCTGAAGAAAAAGTTTGGCGGCCTGCTGAACGTCAAGAAGCCGACTGGGATGCTAGTTGTCCGAATAGTGTTCGCGTGGCGCGTCGCATTCAGCGATCTATCGATCTCCCTTCTCTTGTTGCCCTCATGCGCGAGTGCTAACATGAGAATGAGCACGACGCCGTCTTCGCCGTCGTCGTTCATTGCGGTTGGCGGATGCGGAACAGAGTGCAGGTTTGGCGACGGGTGGACACGCTCAATTCTATATTTAGAAAGGTCTTCAAAATAAAAGTTTAGGTACCTCAGATTGGTTGCGGGAATCGCTCCACTATAAGATTAAGCCAATCAGAACTAGTAAACTCTGTCCGCAAGAGGAGCCCCTCCTGCATACAGCACCACCCGCGCGATGATGGTCTTTGGGGCGAAAGGAGCTCACTTCTCCTTTTGCCAACGACTGAGCGCATCGGTCTATTAGAGGGCATTAAGAGAATAAATACAAGTTTTTGAGCAAAAGTCGACCCGTCTTTCAACATTTCAAGTATTGAGTGCTCGACAATGGCCAAGGACAACAACGGAGCGTTTTCGGGGCTCAAGTTTGTCGAGCCATGAGCGCTCGGCGTTCGCAGATACGGAAGTAGGGAAGAACATTTAAGAAGAACTTGGAGAAAAGAAGAGTGAGATTGAGAGTTAGAGTAGTAGATCAAGGCACGCGGAACGCGTGGCAGGCCTCGGGACCACCCGTCAGAGTTAGACGGGCTTTTTACAGTAATTAACCCACGTAGGTAATTACCCCTCTATGTGTTTTGAGAGTCTTATTTTTTACTATTAAGTATCAGGATCTGATCCTCGACACTCTCCCTCAGTCCGGAATATGCATTTTGATAGATTGTAAAAACAGATCACAAAAAGTTATCTGAGATGCTTCAGAGCCAGATTTTTGATGCCGACAGATTGGATTTGGTCTCATTTAGAAATTTCCTTTCTTGGTAGCTCTAGGCTCAAACGAGGGCCTGCCACCTTGTCATCGGACTTGTTGACCTGTGCGCGAGACTCCAACTCGGTAGAGTTCCTCTCGGGGTTACGGACATCGTCACAGCCCAAGCCTTTGGCATTATGCATACGCGCAGCGGTGGTCGGGCAATCGTATGCCAGAACCAGAGCGATACCAATGAAAATTTTGCGCTTTGTGGGCTTTACGCCGTAAATAACTGCATGCAAATATACGACTTTCTTACCATCGATGTTATGGCTACGATTCTGCAAACTCTGGGCCGTACCCGGGAGCGGCGTTGGAATCACGGCGACGCACAATACGGCGGGTACAGCATCATCGCGCTACAGTTGGCGCTCCGTTTCAACCACTTGGACCTCATCAACCTCGTCAAGCACGGCCGTGAAATGGAGGGACCCAAGCGGTTCCTGCACGAGAAGATCAACCGCTCCCAACGCACTCGGCTCGTGATTATTGGTCTCCCGCCAGGCCAGCAAGGCAAGTGTTACCATGCCATCAGCCGTGTGTTCATTAACGGCACATATTGGCTTATCGACTCGGACCAGTACGGAAAAACCAAGTGTTCGGAAGGGGCGTTGCGCGGGCTGCTGGATCACATCGTCAAGGTATATTGCATCGAAGATCGCCCGGAATTCGACCTATAGATGGTTGCGTTTGTCTTAAGAGGATTTTTCCAATGGTTTTTAATCTTGGGGCAATAAACTATAGTGTCTTCACTCCTTCAAGTCTTGCTTATTATTGCTTTGACTTTGGTTGACTTACACCTAGTAACTGTCTCATTTTCTCAAAAGCTGGCTTGGCCAAGGGTTTAGTGAAGATATCCGCACACACGTTCGTTGTGTTACAGTAGTTAATAGTGAACTCCTTTCTCACTACTTTTTCTTGCACGAAGAAGTATTTAATATCAATGTGCTTACTCCTGCCATGCAGCTCTGGGTTGTTGCATATTTTGATGCAACTTTGGTTGTCTTCCAGGATCAATGTGGGTTTTGAGCTGTCGTAGCCTAGTTCTCTTAGCAGTAGCTTAATGTATATCAGCTCTTGCATGCAATAGCAGAGCGCAATGTATTCTGCCTCTGTCGTGGACAGCACCACCGTGTGGTGGCGGCGTGAGACCCAACTAATAGGACTATTGCAGAACATGGTGATATATCCACCTATGCAGCGGCGTGTGTCTTGGCACGCTGCGTAGTCTGAGTCCATGTATGCCATTAGGTATTCATCTGACTGTAGGAGCTCTAAGTTTTCAACTCCCCCAAGAGTTATGCCAAAATCCGTTGTACCATTTAGGTAGCGCAGACCTTGTTTGACGGCTTTCCGATGAGACTTCCCTGGGTTGCCCAGGTACTGGCTAACTTCACGAAGGAAGTAAGCGAGGTCAGGCCTCGTGCCTGTCATTAGGTACATGAAGCTACCTACAGCTTCCCTGTAGGGCATAGCTGCCATGTGAGCTTTATCTGCTTCGTTGTCTGGGCAATCACTAGCACTCAGCTTCTGTATGATCGGTGTGCTCGTAGGATAACTTTCTAACATATTGAAGCGATCTAGCACTTTGGTGGCATAGCTCTTTTGGTGAATGAAGTTAGAGCGAGTGGCACGATCCCTTTCTGTCGTCCAACCAAGGAGGTAGGATACTCCCCCTAAATCGGTCATGTGGAACTCTGAGCTGAGGGCCGATTTCACTCGTGCAACGACTTGCTTGGACGGTGAGATGATTAACAGGTCATCGACGTAGACCGAGATGTAGCATGGTGCATTGAATATAACCTTAAAGAACACGCAACGGTCCTTAACCAGGCGACGGAAACCAAGACGTTCGAGGTATTTTGCGAAAGTGTAGTACCAGACTCTGGGTGCTTGCTTGAGGCCGTAGAGGCTCTTGTCAAGGCTGCAAACGAGTTCAGGATGCGATTTCGACTTAAAACCTTCTGGCTGTCCCATGAAGATTTCAACATCAAGTGAACCATTGAGGAAAGCCGTTTTAACGTCCAACTGTTCAATCTCATAGTCAAGGATTGCTGCAAGCGTGAGCAGCAGTCGGAGGACTTCCATCCGTACGACAGGCGAGAATATCTCTGTATAGTCAATGCCATACTTCTGCTGGAAGCCCTTGATGACCAGGCGAGCTTTAAAGCGCACAATGCTTCCAGCAGCATCGCGCTTACGTACAAAAACCCATCGACACTGTAGAACCTTACGGTTGTGCGGGCGAGGCACCAGAGTCCATGTCTTATTGTGCATGAGCGAATGGTATTCTGAGAGAGCGGCGGCGTGCCAGTCAGATGCATACGATGACCGCATTGCTTCCTTATAGGTCTTTGGTTCTGGGTCATAGCGAGCAGCTAAGAGAGTGATGATGGTATAACGTTGGGGTTGTTCCTCCTCTAAGTCAATGGGCTGATTGAGCAATAGCGCTTTAGAATAAACTACATCAGAGTCTTGGCGTTTGACTTTCTTAGGAGAAGAGGGACAAACGTCAGCATCAGTGGCCACCACAAAGGCGTGATTTCGTTTGAGGAGTGCACTTAGTGAGGGTAGGAGTTCTTTTTGAACAGGTAAGGACGTGCTAAGTGGGTCTGGGGTGGCACGTTCAAGGAACGTCAGGTTGGGGAACGTGTCCTCTTTGAACGTAACATCTCGGCTGTAAATGATTCTGTTCTCTGTCGTGCTTAGAAGGCGGTATCCTTTTTTGTTTTGCGGTAAGCCGACAGACATGCACAATTTAGCACGTGCCTGTAATTTGTTGCGATGCGGTTCAGGTGTGAGAGCAAATGCTGCACAACCAAAAACTTTGATGTACGCTAGGGATGGCTTCTTCTTGTGCCAGAGCTCATACGGTGTTACTCCTTTTGGGAGCACGCTACTTGTGGTCACATTGATAAGATGAGTGACGTATTGATAGCACTCTCCCCAAAGCTGGCGGGGTAAGTCACCGTCAATCAGTAGAGCTCGCACGCGCTCGAGAATGGTGCGCATCCGGCGTTCCGCAACTCCGTTTGTTGAGGCGTGTATGCGTTAGTGAACTGAGCATGAGTGCCGTAGCGATCATAGATGATTTTGCCTAGATTTTCGTATTCCTTTCCGTTGTCACTCTGAAGCCGTTGAACTTCTGGGTCATACTGGTTGAACTGGTCAAGGCCTGCTAGGCTTCATCGACCAAGAAGACTTCGACGGAGACTCTGACTCGGCTGGCTCTGAACTCGACGAGATCGACCCCTCCCGCCCAAGACCGATACTCCGCCGTCGCCGACGCCGTCCGAAGCCCTACTTGACTCTGACACCGGGACGCTGCCGCCGGACGACAGCCCAATCGAAGATGCTGATGGTGACACCGCTGGACGTCAGCCCGATCCGTCGTCCTCTGAAGCTCCATCGGATTCGTCTTCGGGCAATTCATCCGACCCGAAGGTGGACACGCCCAAGCCCTCCCGCCCGACTAAGACGACCTCTAAGACCCAGTCGAACCTCCCGGCGATCAAGTCGTTCGCCGACACTAAACGGGAGAAGGAAAGACGCAGAGCATTGCTCCGCGCAAAGGCAAAGCAAGCTCGAGCAAAGCTCCGAGTCGCCAAGAAACGTGCCGCTCGCAAGCCGAGCTCACGTGAAAGACGCCGCATGGAGCGCAAGACTCGGTCTTTTCTGATCTCCACGATTGATGATGCGCATGTGCTCCTTGTTGAAGGATGCGCGCCAGCCTACGCGATTTACCAGAAACTACGTGATCGCTGTGAAGGCTCGTCAGCTCACGGTGACCCCTACTACATCAATCACTACTTGATGACCATCAAGTATGAGGAGGGCACCGATCTCATGGCATTCTTCCTTGAGTTGGAGCGTGCGCTCAAGGATGCTGCGGAGGCTACTGGTATAGTGATGACTGATGAGCAAAAGTCACTGTACTTGTACCATGCCATGCCCAGCTCGTGGAAACCAGACCTGGCGATCTGGAAGGGAAGCAAGAAGTTCATTCCCTACACCGATCTGAAGACCAACATCGAGCGAAAGGTGCTTGGCGACTATGCCAAGCGCAAGTACATCATCGACAAGGGTAGCCCGGAGTCACATGCCACTTCCAACGAGACCGCTCTCAAGGCAGTGCACAATGCCTCAGACGGTCGTGATGATCCAGCTCCACCAGTCAATGTCTGCACGTACTGCCAGCGACCGAATCACGCGATTCGTAACTGCCGCGTGCTGCAGAAGCACTTGCGCACTGGAACTGTGAAGGAAGGAACCATCCTCCCCGCCAATTTCGCCATCATTGAGCGGAAGCCGCGAGAGGACAAGCTCCCGTTTCCAGCCAAGCACCCTTGCTACCAGCGTTCCGACGACCGCCAACGACCCTCAGATCGTCCTGACCAAGGTTCCCAACCCTGGAAGGCGCCTGAAATTTATGATCGCTTTGGCAACCCGGTGAACTACCAAGACCTCCAGCGCAAGTATCACTCACGTGGACGTGAAGCCGGCCTCATTGCCTATGGGACCATTTTGATGCCTGACATCGGTCTCTCGGCTACGCCCTCTGATCCTCATGACCCTACGTGGACTGTCCACTCGGGATGCACCCGCCATGCTGTCTACCAAGAATCCTGGTTCAAACAAATCCGGCCGTACGCTGGCGCCATCATGGTTGGCGGCAAGCAGCAGCTTCCTATTCGCGGCATCGGTGATATCCTCCTTGAGGTGGTCGACACCGAGGGTACTACTCGCCAGCTTGAGTTCTGCGATGTGCTCTTCGTGCCGGACATGAAGTCCAATCTTCTGTCTATCGCTCGGGTACTGAAAATGGGTATCCGGCTCGTCTTCAGCCGCACGAGATGCACGTTCTTCGTGGGCAAGGATTACAAACTTCATGTTGGGCTCGCGGTCGACATGGACTTGTTCCAACTCAAGGTCAAAACGCCACCCAAGACGCCTCCAAACGCGCTCGTGGCCTCGGATCCTGCGGACGACAACCCGCCAACGCCCTAGTGGCTCAGCCAGGTATGGACCCTAATGTCTTATTGTGGCACAAGCACCTCGGCCATCCTAACTACATGATGCAGACCATGTCTAAGACCCAAGCGGCCCCTGAACTAGCGTTCTCCCAAGCATCTGCGACCCTAAACATTTCTGCCCTTCGTGCATCTTTGCTAAAGCCCATCGTGCTCCTTTCAATAGAAATGTTGATCGTTCAAAAGCTCCTCTTGACAAAGTTCATTCTGACATCAATGGTCCCTTGCCTTACCCCAGCCTAAGTGGCGATCACTACTTCATCACGTTCATCGATGACTACTCGCGCTTCATGTACCTTTATGTTGTTGCGAACAAGTCTGACTTGTACGATTGCTATGAAAAGTTTCGTAAGGCAGCCAAGAACCGTTTTAACACTGAGGTTGGTACACTTGAAACCGTCGAAGTCGAATTGTTTATTCAATTCGTGTGGTCACGGATGGCACTACAAATGCATGTACCAAGTACCGGCGCGTACGGAACTGTACTTGCCAACCTGCTAGGCCGATCTCTCGGACAGACAAGACAATCCTCTTTGTGTCGTCGAAAATCAACAAATTGCCTACTTGCATCCTGGGATAAAAGGCAACGATAGGGCAGCCCAATCAGGATTACATCTATTAGTCACCGCCGGCGCGACGACCGCTGTACCAGCATATTGCTCTAATCATCGAACAGAAGTACCCTCTCCAGTACGACTCACATAGGACAAGTATAATGCTTTGGGGAAACTGAGGACATGTCTTCACCTCCCATTGCCGAAGCGCGGCATCCTACTTTTAGAAATTAATGACATTCCTTCTCAGGCATACGTAAGACCATCCTGGTGGTCCAGTGACCATCATGCGGTTGGTTGGTCTTCGCTTTTTCACTTCCGCAAGAAATTTGATTTTTGCAACTTGCTGCGCAATTGGCTTCCACTACCGGTTATGCTTATTATAGTACCGTATGAAGGAAGGAAAAAATAATTAACTTATTATGGGCTTTTCGTTTTGCTAACCAAGAAACTAAGTTACAGGTGGGAGATCCTGATTCGACATGGCAAATGCACTTTTGCAGGCGCGTTGAACCCTTCGAACCGGAGGGCCAAGACAACTTCACCTTCATCAATTCCCAGTGCTAACGAATGTCGGCAAATGTACTGGCAATGCCGATTAAACGATTATTATTCTAGAATCAACGTGATCAACAAGAAACAATGCAACAATGATTACATATTTTTAATTAGCGTAATCCTCACGTACTTCCAGTGGCGTATGTAGTGTCAATTGGAGGTCGTCTAAGTCTCACAGCTTTGAGGTAGCTAACTCCAGTCAATTCTTCAGGCATTTCCAGGTAAACGCTAGCTAAGCCTACACCTTGCACGTTTTGAGGTGCAACACGGACTATCATAGAGTGTTCGCACTTCGGAAGAATGGGCCACAATGTTATTTTCGTTGTGTGGAGTATTGCTCAGTCGTCTGAGCACGGGAGCAACGGCATAGACGATGCCGCTCCAATGGTCGACACCTCCATCGCTAACCGGCACCCGAGAGACCTCGTCATACTGCACATTCGTAATCAAGTGCCGCGTAAACTGCGGAGTTCGTCATCAATCACCAATGCTGGTGCTGCGGAACTGGTGGGCGATGCCGTAGGGCACGCTCCCCGCTGTACGCCAAAGGTAGAGGTAGGAACAAGACTAAGTACAAGTACTACTGTACTTCTCTAATGGAACTCACTTCGCAATCTACGTTGCAACGACCAGAACGTCATACGTTGGTACATTTCGAGAAGGGCTTGCGTCATTGTTGTCTTTGGGCTTTTGTTCCTCAGAAGAAGTTTCAGTACCAATAATCGATCAGATCCGTGTTGGATGCTGAAGACTATGAGACGAATTTTAACGACGGCTGGAATGCACTCGAGAAAGCTGCTAAGCCCAACGCTTTTTCGCACCTCCGACAATTTTGCTGTGGTTTGGCAACAGTGTTTGCCAACACAGCATCGGTTGAGTCCGATTTCTCGATAATGAAGTGGGGATTGAACGACCGCCGCACAGCATTGACATCATTGGCATTGGACGGCATTTTTCAGGCTAAACAGTTCGACCAACTAGGCAATCTAACCCAGCAAAGGACACACAATTAGTCTTAAGCCGGCACAGTGCTGGGATAGAGATTTTAAATGTGCCGGAATAAAGCTTATTCGGTATAATTCGGCATATGCCGTTTTTAAGGAGGTCTGCCATACAGACCTCTAGGTACGACTACGCGAGAGTGAGATAGAAAAATGTAGTTCTATGAAACGAGTTACACCTCCGCGCTTGGTACATGAAACGTTTGAAGATGCTTGTGTACTGCAGGCGCATCTCCTGCGCTTAAGATTAATATGCTATTGTGTCGATGTGCTTTTTGCTTTCTATCCCCGTATAACCCACTGGGTTTTTTCATCACCTCAGATCAAGCACTATTTCAGCACCTATTACGGCGCCTGTGATCGAGTTTTGGCATCTATCACTTCGAATTCTCTGCACATCAACCGCTACTGCTGTTCGGACGCCTTCAGCTTCGTGAAGAATCTCAGTGGTGGTCAGCCAGAAGTGCTTGCGAACGATACGAAGGCCGACCAAAAAGAGACCAAGTGGTGCGGTGCTGGGAGAAGTATTAGGAAGAGTGGAAGATTGGATCTGTCACTTTGTGGAGTTAACGAGAGGTGCCAAATGAGGAGGTGCAGTGTAGAATGCTAAAAAGATGGCTGAGCGGCAGGCATCTTACCTCGTATGTTACGGAAAGATATTTTCCGTGTTAACCCTTTCGTGAACACACGACTTGATGCCTATCCAAACAATTTATAAAACGCGGCAAAATGCCGCGTTTAGACGCGGTGATGGGCGCTCCTACGAGGTATGTCCTCTGACGACGTGACTGTCGCTGTTTCATTTTACGGTAAGTTACCTGCAGAACGCGGCAAAATGCCGCGTTTTGAGTAGAAATATCCACGTCGCCGATTGGTCAAAACAACGGGCTTCATAGATTGGTCAAGATCGACCAATCAGAACAATGAAAAGTTGATGAGTTCTCAACGTCAAATTTCCCATCCCATATGGTATCTGAGACGTGTGAATCGCCAGTCCAAAGGCGTCACTATCTTGGGTAATGGCGCGAAATCGCGCCCACCAGTCACTGGTCACCACTGGACACCAGTGTGCACCTTCTGGCTGTAACATTGACAATTCGAGTCGTCATCGATCGCTATTGTGCACGTGCGTCTGCTAGCGTTGGTATGCCGAGTCACTGCTGCCAAAGTGTCATTGACCCCTATTGATTCGATAGCCGAGCATATATCCTGTTCTAAGCATGGGCACTACTGGCCCAACTGGACATCTTGTTTTATGTATTGCACTGGTCTAACCGAGCATATGTCTTGTTCTATGTATTGCACTGGCCCGACCGAGCATTTATATTGTTCTAAGTATTGCATCGAGCCAGTGACAGATCTTATCGTAGAAAATAATTAACAGGGATATTTAGTATACATTAAATGTTAGTTTCAATTGAAAACCTAACATTTTCGAACCTCTATAATTGATACCATGTGCGACAGCGTGAGAGCCGTTCATTTCCTGATTTATCCCCCCTGCCCACATGCCGGGAAAACGAGCGCTGGCAGAACCAGAAGACACCATACGGAAGCGACGCCGGACACGACGAGAAGCTGGCGCGCAAAGCAGCCATGCTTCCCATTTGGCGTCGACGTTAGACTTTCATGGCGTGTGGAGAGAGCTGACGGCGGCTGGGTGGACGTATAAGCTGCCGCGCGGCCTTGACAACAGATATCGATATATTCTCCCTGGCTGTACTGCTAACGGACGAGAGGGCCATGATTTTCTGCTTGGGGAGGAGGCCGTGTTGAGTTACTTCGTGCAACATTGTGGGTAATACTACTTTCGCGCAATTACCGCAAGTTTTGAACCTAATTAATGTGGCGAGAAACTGTGTATGTACAGGTAATCCCCAAGTTGCGCATGACGGAGAGGGGCTGCAGCACACAGATTCAAGCACTGCCCCCGTGGCAGCTCCTGGTGGCAGCGCCGACGATCGTGGTGTGATGGATGTTCCCAGTGGCGGACGTGGTGGCGGTGCCGCGGGTGGACGGCTATTTGCTGGGCGTGGTCGGGGTGGTCGTGTCGCTGCCGTGATAGCTCGTGGTGGTCGGGGAGGTTGCGTCGCTTTCGCGAAATCTCGTGGTGGTGGTGGTACCGTGGTTGGTGCCGGACGTGGATGTGGTGGCGGTGCTGAGAGTCGACTTCCGATTGCTGGACGTGGAGAAGACGGTCGCTCCGCTCCTGTTCAAGCGCGTGGTGTCGGTGATGACGGCGTCGACATTGGTGGCGTAGTGGATGCTCCCAGTATCGGACGTGGTGAAGATGATTGCGCCGCCCATATGGCAGCTCGTGGTGATGGTGACGGTGGCAACGATGGTGGCAGTGCGGATGCTCCCGCTAGCGGATGTGGTGGTCGAGACTGGTGGTCACTTCATGTACCTGGTCGTGGTGCTCATGGCGCTTGGTTAGGTGAAGGTTGTCGAAGTGGAGAAGGTTCTAGCGGTGGCCAGCCCGATACATCTCAAAGTGCTCATTCAGGCAGCGTGGAAACTACACCAATACGACAAAGCGCTCTTTGCGCAGATCGAAACAATGCGACTCCACCAGCATCGACTGGCACCGCAACAAGCACCACGTTTCGTAATCGCACTCCAACCACGCCAAATATTGTGCACCTCTTGCTGAAGCAGATGGTGGCATTTTCGCCGTCCAAAGAACCGTGGATGCAGAACCACAAAACCAAGATTTACAGGTGTGTAGGCACCTCCTATATTGTGGGCCGAGTATGTCGTCGTGTCAAGAAACCAAAGAACGGGGCTATTTTGCAAGTTATGTGGCTTGATACCCAGTTCGAAAATGCTGTGGAAGCGCTCACAATAGCGACTGTACAACGGGGTATCGATAATTACCAGGTCCTGATGCGCATACCCAACAAGCCGGCATGGCGTGATTTGACAGATACAGTGGTGGAAGGGGAGCTAAATCTGGACTTGCCACTTGACGAGCTCGAAATTGCATCTGATGGAGAAGACTACGAGCTGTGGGATCCCGAACGGTTATTACCAGCGAGTCTTTCAGAGGTCGAGGCAGTGAAGAGTATGCGTTTCGAGCCTGAATTGGAAACGGAAGGCCCCGGAGACTTGTACCACCATTCAGACGACAGCACTACGTCACGATTACTACCAGAATACAGTCAACTATTTGCTCACTCGGCCTCTTCGAGTTTCTTCGCCTACATCCCAGTCTATTTTTGGAAGCAAGTTGTCCTAGAGACAAATCAGTATGCAGCTGCGAAGGAGATTCGAATCACCAAACCGTTCACAATGGAAGAGCTCATGATTTTTCTCGGGATTATGTTCTACATGACCCTCACCGATAAAGGAGAGTATTCTAACTACTGGGGGCAACAGACTGAAGACGCGATTTTTGGTGGGGCGTCTACCAGTTTGGACACTGTTATGAGTCTGCGTAGATTCAAGTTGATTCGACGGTGTTTGAGTTTTCGAGCTGAACCTGGTGTGGCGGTTGAACAAGACCCAGCAGGCCGAATTCGACCCTTGCTGAATTTACTCAAATGTACTGGTGGTCGATACGTTGAGGTAGGGCGTGATCTTGCTTTGGACGAAGCCAGCATTGCTTGTCGGTCTCGCCACGGACGGCACCTCATTGTGTACAATCCACAAAAGCCTGGTGGAAAGTATCATTTCAGAATGTACGTGGTGTGCTGCTCGACCACGTGGATTGCTCTGAATTATCGTCTCCACTGCAACAATAGTGAAATTGCTGATCGCCTGGAGCATGTAGTGACCCCAGCCGAGATGCAGCAGCTGCGCGAGGAGTTAGAAGATGTACAACAAGTGCGCAAACATGTACTTGAAGTAGTGCGGCCCTACTTCGGTTCTCGTCGGATCATTAACATGGACAACTACTACACAAGTGTCCAATTGTTAATGGATCTACGGCTGAAAGGATTGTACGGACGAGGAACAGTGCGGGGGAAGCAAGCATTATCCGAAGCACACCATCTTGCAAAAGGAGGAGGCAACTCGAGGTGATTATCAACAGTCACTTGCTGTTGATCATGATGTGCTCGCAGCGTCATGGTGTGACGGCAGCATCGTGACAATGGTCACTAATGCGGATCCTTCCACCACAACGACGGTGACTCGACGAATTGGAGCTTCAAGTGTCCAGTTCCCTGCCCCAACCTGTATTTTAAAATACAACCAAAACATGCAAGGTGTTGGCCGGCTAGACCAGATACGTGCAAGGTTTTCACTCGCCGACGGCCATTCCTACAAACGATGGCATAAAAAACTAGCACTGGCACTCGTCGATATCGCGCGCACCAACGCTTATTTGTCGCGCCGGATGGCAATTGACACTTCACGAGATCGAGACCCCCACAGAACGTTTCTTACGGAGTTAGTGTCTGAACTCATTTCGGGTAGGTGGAAAGAAGCACCGAGTGACGGCAGGATGGCTTTTGGTAGCAGTGTCGCCAGAGAAATCGCAGCAACAACCAATGCAACCACTGCTACGCCACCAAGCAGTGGATACGCTCCACCAAGTGTTTGCAGCCTCCAATCGCAGTGTGAGGTGATGTCTTCAAAGCAGATATTCAAGGGCAAGAGCAGAAGAAAACGAGAGTGCGTAGTTTGTCGCTACGAAGCTAGATACCCGACGGAGGTAACCGATTACTGCCTTACGCATTCGGCGAGCCTTTGCAGGGTTGCTCACGGCGACGCCAATACACCATTTACCTGTCCACAGAGCACTTGGACTTGCTGGGATAAGTACCACCGCTTCTATCTCCCCAACGGACTCTTCAGCAACAATGGGAACATTCGCAGGTCTTCAACGTTGGTGAAGCTCAAGGCGCAGTATCAATCCGATCACAACACTGCAACACAGCTGCTTCCTGAAGGAACAGCGTGCCAGCAACGTACGCCAAGCCAACAAAGTACGTCGAGCCAACGACGTACTCCAAGCCAACTTAGTGACTCGAGCCTCCAACGTACAACGAGCCAACACCACCCAGCAAGTCAGTAAAGCCTACCAAGCCAGCCAAGCGCTACGAGTCTGCAACGTACACCAAACCACCAAAGTCCAGCGATCCAACAGAGCAGGGTAGCGAGGCAAAATTTTGAGTGAACACGATGTATGGGTTAGAAACGAGTCGGAAAGCACGATCTTCAATTCAGGGTATATATCTTGAACAAACTATACTAAGCGAGCATGAAGTATGAGTCGGAAAACACGACTCATCCACTCATGGCAAATACCTTGATTAATCTATAGCAAGTGTAGTGGCACTCCACTTCTGACGCGCAAGGCCGCTGGTAGTTGCTCCGTGCTCGTCTCGGGCAACTGCTCCCGCTCCACGCGCTCAATGCGCAGTTGCAACTGGGGGTTATTATCGTACTCGTGGTGAACAAGCTCGACGGCACACCTGCAGCTTCCTATAGCGGATAGCAGTAATTTGCTTTCGCCTCAAAAGCCACCGCTCAGGCTTCCCGGGGTCCCGATCTTGGCCTAGTTTTTCCACCGTCTCATACCGTCGGAATGGCTGCTCGCAAACGCCAGGCACGCGATGTCAAGCTTGCGCCAGCAATTATCGTGGACGGCCTCGTTCGCCAGCAGCACGGCCACATTCGCGTGCTCCAGCAGCGAGTGCGTCGACAGCACCAAGTTGTACGTCACTATGACGGCCGTGGATGCCTGAGGCGACTGGTCAATGGTGGAGCCCAGCTTACTTTTGCGGCCGTAGCCGACCGACAGCCGTTCGAGCAGTAGTGCATTGAAATGGGAGCCGGTGCCGACACCCGCAAACGTCAATGGCCAGAAAGCCCTGCAAACCCGAACAATTTTCGGTCAGCTTGCGGATTCGGTATCCGAGAAGCCCTGTCAAGCAGCAAGTAGCTGTTGTGCCATGAGTTGGGCGTCACCGCCTCCTTCACCTGGCCAATTAGCTGGTGGGTGGGCCAGGTGCTCGCCGACGGTGATCAAGTTGATGAGCGTACCCTCATTGCTAGGGTTTTTCGAGCAGCAGGCACTCGGCTCGACTTAGTTCTTGAGCGCCATGAAGGTTGCGGCCGCGCCGTTGAGTAGCAGCGACGTAGAGCCGAACCTACCGGCGAGTTCCTGGAAGAGCAGCATGGCTTCGCCGGCCTTGCCGCCTTCTACCAGCGCGAGCGACCAGGCCTGGGCGAGATGTGTGAGCGCCGAGTCCTCCCCGATGCGCTTCAACTCCTGCGCAGTCTTCTGCGCCAAGCCGAGGCGGTATCCTTGCCGATGCCGCGTGCGTTGTTGTTGTCACCAACACAGTTTATCCACAGTGGCGACACGAACGCCTTGACCACCTCTCCAACGCCGTCGGTTTCTACTGCCGAATTTTGTACATGTAGATCGGGACCGGCTGGGACCTCCAGCTTGCGTGGCCGTACGTAGTTTCCGTTAGTTCCCACTTGGCGCAAAAAATTCTCCGGCCGGATTCGCGATGACACGGACAATAGCGAGATGTAGATATAATCAAACGTGCTCTTCGCATCAGGCTCAGCTCCTGTTGGACGACGAGCTTTGCTGTTTCATCGAACAGGAAATCATTCAGGTAAATCACGGACGCGTTTTGGAAGGGTAGCGTTGTCGATAGAGGCGTGTCGAGGACATTACCCTGGTGCAGGATAACTTTATGAAGTAGTAGCGTTCGGGATGCGTGAGTTCACAAGCAGAAGACACCTTTGCTAACCAATTCCGGTCGTTTTTCAATGCCCAAACACTGCCGTGCATTCGTCTGTATCGCAAACTGGGCCGCAACATTACCCAACCCAGCTCCAACATCTAGGAAGACGTCATCTTGTTGCAGGTTTCCAATCAGTTGAATTACACGTGAAACCGCAGCCGGCAGCATCTCCCCTGCGTTCTCGTCGGTCTTCCCAGCTTGTTGTCGAACATCAAATGCTGATACAGCGCTGAAAACATCACGGACAGTTTTTTCCGCTTCAATTGGAGCTTGGAGACGACAAAGAGACGTGTGATATGATGCCGTCCGCATCGTGGAGAAAAAGCAGGGCGGGAAGCGCGCCAGATTCCTTCCGTAGGTGCGTTTGAGCACACGCAGTCGACCCTCAAGCGCTTGTGTCGAATGTTTTCCCCGCATGGCGCGCGCAACCTCCTTCCATTGGACTCGCTTGCGCTGGGACTCGTACTCGAGCGCAAGCACAACGAGTCTTTTATCTTGTGCATCGGTGAAGCGGGTCCGCATAGCTAAACAGAAAGAGAAGTGGATGCTACCATGTCATTTGCGTTCATTATACTGGATATCAACTCAATTACTGGCTCTCGGATGCCCAGCCGTCAAGTCATCATGCGAAACGCAACAGAGATGTCCATTTGCGCTGCAATATTTACACCAAAGTGGACGAAAAAGAGGCGTTGTACCAGGATATTCTCCAAAATATTTCACTAGTAGTGGCCAATTGCTGCAGAAGTGGCACCTAACCGCAGTTACCCATAGGATTCATTGGCTAAAACAAAACAATGTGAGATTTGTGCAGAACGCGGCAAATGCCGCGTTTAAGGGGATGATTTTTCACCCCCTTTTGTAAAATACATTAAACGCGGCAAAATGCCGCGTTTGACCACGAAAGGGTTAAAAAGCGTCGTTCATATTCGAGAGTTGAGTGGAGAAGGTCAACAGATTCGGCACTTGCTAGCCTTGTACCGACAAACGTTTTCAAGCAAACTTCTTCACTTCACAGCGTCCCGCAACGGAATGATCCGGTTGTTCATGAGCCTGTGCGAGGTGGCACCCGCCGACAGACCAGCACAGTGCGTCCTCATCGATAAGGTGGACGCCCGCAACTTGACCGAGTTTGACAGTACACAATGCGTCCGAGGAATGTTTTCTCCCGATGCGGCTGGAAACACTTGGTCGGTTTTGTCGGCGGAGCTGATACGACAACTAGATTGGTCGCCAACGCGGCGCGGTGAGGTGCCAAGAAGCAAATTGAGCACGTCAGGATCGCGACGTAAAATCTCAGAATCGTCTATCTTCAGTGCTGCTGAGGGACTCCGCGATGACAGCAGCATCCAAGACGCTGGGTCTCTTTTCTCTGTTGGGTGCTAGTTGGTCTGGTGTCTATTGACGACAACGACAAAAAGTGGTGAGAATTTGCACGAGGAGGAGCAATAAAACAGCAATGAGAAATAGTTTATTGTGTTGATTGATCCCAAACTGCAAGTGAACCAACGATTCCTAGTCATCTCTAATGAGTTATGTCGTCCCCTGTGCACTCTTCGCCGCTTTTGCGCCGGCAAGTTTTTTAATTGCTTCTTGGACGAGTTTTTTGCGTTGGGGGGTGTCCGTGGCTTCGGCGTCATGTAGTTTGGTCCGTACGCCTCCGTCAAGAAAAAAATGGGGTCGTGCACCGTGTCGAAGGGCATCCCGTTGATCGTCACCTGCGAAAAAGGCTCGACCTTGTCGTACGGCATCAAACGTCCGTTGCTGCCTTGCAGCTCCTGGATATCCCAATTTCCGTCGTTGAGTTTCTTCATCGTGTACAAATCGACGTATGGGACTGCGTAGTTCTTGGTGATCGGCATACTCGAGTCGTACAGGCGACCTGCAAGCGGGTGCGTCGGCGCGACGCACACTCGCCAAATGTCGAGGAAGAACATGTGATACCCTTTCTTGCGAAGCTCCATTTTCAGTACGTCTTTGGAGTTCAGGTTACCAACGAACCCGATGTCCGTGTCTTCCGTGAACGGGATCATGGATCCATTCCGTACAGCTCCCAGCAACGACCCGAACGTGATCAATGGGGTGTTACCCGACGCTTTTAACTCTTCGTACACTTCCACCATCAACATGTGCAGTACGCTCGAGTAGCAAACGGACTTGGGCGAACGCACATTAAGTAAGTCGGTGCGGTCACCGGCGAGACAGAACGGCGTGTCCTTCCTTCCGGAGATCGGGAGGCAATAACCAAACTTTCCCTTAATTCTCTCGTGGTCATTGCAGAGATCGGTGTGTTTGCCCCGGAAGGTTGGTGCCGGTGGAGCATCCATCTCTTTCAATGCTGAATAGTATCGGTGACCCGAATGGTACTCAACAGTGCTGACATTTACGACTCGCGGAGAGCAGACTTCGTCTTCATTGAGGAGAGTAGTTTCTGGCATACACGAGATAATGTGCGTCTCCATGACGAGTCCAAAAACCACAAGGCCGATCAGCACGAGGACGAAAGTCGGTATCACCGTCACCCCCGTCCAGAATTCCCGGCAGCCCAGCAAAAGTCTTCCCATCACGCCAATGCGGTGAGGTGTAGCGTGCTTGGTAACAGCGACCCCTTCCTCGATCTTCTTGTCCATTGTGCAGTTTTGCTGGTACCGGAGGACGTGATGTGAGACTTGAACGGTGGAGCGCAAGAGCAAGAGTGAATTGATGAGGGAAAGCATGCGGACGACGTACGGCGCGGCGACGCGATGCATCGCAACATCAAGCGATTTGAACATCTGAGACGATCCCATTTTTCTGTTCGGATGCTAGTCTCGAGTCACTCTCAATCTCGAAAATTGTGAACACACAGGACACCAGTCGCACGAGCCTGAGCTAGCAACCAGCAGCCAGCCGATTGATAATACCCGATACCATGGTATCAATCTGTTTCAGGGCGAAAAAAAGTGTTGTGCCACGTCCTTGTTTCTCTTTTCACCTCTTGCCTAAGACCGATGTTTGTACTTTAAGGGAACTTCTCTCATGCGTGTCAACTTTCAAAAGGTGCTTCGTGAGACGGTGCACTGCACGCAGAGTCCTTGAGGCAATCGATGATCGATGGCGAACAGCAAAAGGTTGATCCTTGTCGAGTCTAGGCATATCTCGCTGGCATTCGTGTGGCTGGCTATCCATTTTGCACTTGTGTTGTAATGCACTCTGAGGATCTGTTTTGCCAAAACAGTTGAAACCCACATATCTGTAACTTGAGGACTCTGTCAGTGTCACGCTGCAAGAGCAGGAGCACAAAATGAGCAGGATCGTACATGACGATAGGACTCAACTGATTTTCCCGCCGGTTGTTCACTTTGGTCCGCGATCCTTTTGCACCGAAAAGGCTAGTACACTACATAGTTTCTGCTGACCTCGTCTCCACTTGTGTCGGTCTACAGCGGCTCAGCACGACTGTCAATGCATGTTAGCCCACGTTATCCACCTCCCTATGAAAGCTCTTTACAACAACAGCCCCTGATGCCAATCGTGAGTCATAATGCCAAGCTTGTCGAGTGGAACAGAAACTTTAACTGCTGCCGATACAGTGGTTTGTACATTACAACTTTAGATAACCTCTACTGGTGTTGCTATCGAGTTTGCCGCCTACCCTTTCCCGCGGCTTGGGAGTCATGAAATCGTCTCCGTACGCCTCTTTCAGGAAGAACTTCGGGTCATGCACCGTGTCGAACGACATGCCGTTGATCTTCACTTGGGAGAACGGCTTCACCTTCTTGCCTGGCAGAATGCGGCCATTGCTGCCTTCGAACTCCTGTAGATCCCAATCATTATTGCGTTTCTGCTTCATCATGTACAAGTCGACGTATGGAACCGCGTAGTTCTTGGTGACCGGCAGACTTGAGTCGTAGAGGTACCCTGCAAGTGGGTGGGTGGGGGCGACGCACACCCGCCAAATATCCATAAAGAACATGTGATAGCCCTTCCTCCGAAGCGCGAGTTTCAAGGCATCGGGCGTAACCAGCTCGCCAACGAATCCAATGTCCACATCCTCTGTGAACGGGATCATGGATCCGTTGCGAACCGCTCCAAGCAGCGACCCGAACGCGAGGAACGGGGTGTTCCCAGTGGCTTGCAGCTCCTCGTACACTTCAACCAGCAGCATATTGAGCACACTTGCGTAGCAAATGGACTTGGCCGAGTCCAAGTTCAACAGATCCATACGATCCGCTACAGCGCAGAACGGAGCGGCCTTCCTGCCGGAGATCGGGAGGCAGTAGTTGTACCTGGCTTTTAGTCTAGTTTTCTTGTCACAAAGTGTGGTGTGGTCGTCTCGAAAGACTGGTACGGGCGCCGTCATGTTCTTGAGCTCGTGGTAGTATCTGTGGTCGGAATGGTACTCGATGGTACTGGCGTTTAGTACTTTGGGGGTGCACACCTCGCGGTTAATGGTCAGAATAGCTGCTGGGATGCGAGAGATGATGTTGGTCTCCATGATGACGTCGAACGCCACCAGTCCGATGAGTGCGAACACTAGAGCTGGGAGTACCATCATCCCCGTGCAAAAATCTTTGCGTCGGTGAGCTGACGTGACCTTCTTCTTGTTGGTGGTCACGACGCGGTGCCCGACCTCGCACTCGGGCTCCTCCACGTCAATTGTCTGCGTGTCCTTCATGCTGCTTGTGCGCTCCAGTGAAATCGAGAAATGAGGAGGCACCGCTTTTGTTTTTGCAACGAGTGCCGCACGTGAACGTCGCTGTATCCAGCCAACCAAATGGCGGGGTCGGGTGCAAGGGGACAACTCATGCGAACGGAAAAAGGGAGACAAGTGGTGGCCATAGACAACGCTACGTTCCGGAGAGCACCGTTGCACGCGCTGGGGCCCCCGCCTCAAATCATAACGAGCAAGTGCTGGGCGACCAATGCTGGTTGGGTCTGACACCGTGTAGACTTTTAACGGCACAAACCTCAGCGCTCGGAATCAGAGTCCAGACCAAAGCGCTATAGGCGTCGGTGCTCGTCGTCACATCCGCGTGATCAGCTGTTGCGCATAGCGCAGCACAGTGCGATCGAGCGCTATTGTCATCAATGTAGACGGCACGGTAAAGAGGATCCATGCCATGAAGTGGGTGCAGTAGTGTTCACACAGGGAAGAATATGGTTGTGAGTTGTGGTCCACAACTTGTGGATATTGTTGATACGTTCCCTACTGTAGCTTTGAGGCCAAGAATGCCTCCAAGGTGGAGGATGTGAATCGAGATTGGACTTGAACAAGTGATTATTCGCTGGGATTGCCCCAGGCAAGCAAGCACATGCAGACGAAAGTTTTGGCTCGGAAAGCAACCCACAATGCTTTTACTTCGGAAAAAGAATCCACGCGCTTCCTGACGTTACCATTCGTCACTTTGCTGTGCGCGTCCCGTAATCGCTGGTCCAGATCGGCTGGACCTCCACAGCGCCACAGGACTCGCTTCAAGGAAGGAATTGAGTTGATTAACTGGTTATTCCTGGTTTGCTACACACGTACAGGACTCGCTTCCAGCCAAGACAGCGTCTTGTAACCTTACTGCTCAAATCACCAGAAGGATGTTGTCCAAATTTGTGAGCGCTGCATCTACAATCTGTACCAGCTCGTTATTGTACTAGGGTCCAGCGGTTTGACCCTCTGCATGCGCCCGCCACATTGGCCTGGTAAACCACGCAGATCCCCATAGCTGAGGCGCGTTATTAACAGAGGTTGAGCGGTTGAATATTCAACCAAGGTCCAAGTGTGCCAGAGACGAGAATATACAACTGCTCAACCAGTCAACCTCGTTGATGACAACAAACGTGCGCCGTTCACCATATATTTTGATTTGCACAAGAAGAAATTAGATGGCGGAGGGGACCGTCGTGAACGAGCCGAATCCGATGGGGGCGGGTAGCCCACCGCCGTGCTCAGGCTGCTGCTAACTGGATCGGAAGAAGATTTTCATTATAATGGCGGGAGCGAAAGCTGCCGCGCGTTAGCGTTCTTGCCAAGATAGTTACTTGTGGCTAGATCACGAGAGCGAGATTCAGTGTTTGTCGATGTAATTGCAAATATTCGGTTTTGCGAGCGCTCAACCGTACAACTGGCCCAGCCTGGGAAAGACAGTTACATTAACTTATAACAACTGGCCCAGCCTGGGGTGGTAATGCTCAACTTGGCAGCATCGATGCGCACTACAATTACGCAAACTTTCCCGATCAGGTTGTATATTTACAACCTTTTCAACCGTTCAACCTCTGTTAATACGCCCCTCAGAGACGTGGGAGTTCGTCCTGGAGTCGAAGGAGATTCCGCTGAAGGTGCTAAGCGTGGATCTCAACAGGTTATCTGGTTTCTGCTTCTACACGTATCTGTAGTGAAGGGCAAATCGAGAAGGCTTGCAACTACAGGAATACAAAAGATTACATGCAGCAGCAAACCCCTGCTTACCATGACACAGGAGATCACTGTGTGCTCTTTCATTGTTGCTGTTAATGTGCTATAGCTACTGATGGACTGCTTTACAAGACTAATGCTGCAGGTCGATAAGAAGCGTATTGCGTATACCCCAAGCTCAGATCCTTAGAACACGCTGTAGGTGATCGCCACCATCAAGATACCGACAGCAAGACCGGAGAGCGTCGTCGTGCTGGCCAACGATGTCGTCTTAACCGGCGTCGGAGCTTCTGTCACGTCGCGAGTCTTGGACGCGCTGGCGCTGCTGGCGGTGGTCGTAGTAGGTGTATGAGTACTCCCAGTTACGGTGGGAGTGGGTGTAGTGCTGTTGCTTTTGCTGCTGCTGGATCTACTGCCACTCGCGTTGCTGGTAGTAGGAGTTGGCGTATTGCTGCTGCTACTACCGCTGCTAGTGGTGGTGACGGTAGGAGTATTACTGCTGCTGCTGGTTGTAGAGCTGGGAGTGCTGGAAGCGGTAGTGCTGCTACTGCCGCTTCCCGTCCCGCTGTTCCCATTACCGCTACCGTTTGCGTTGCTGCTGGTACTGCTGTGGGCACTGCTCTTGTCGCTACTGCTGCTGTCGAAATTGCTTCCAGTGGTGGAATCGACCTCGTTGCTCCCGCCCAACATATCTTCCAGGTCATAGTCGTTATTGAAGTCGAAGTCAGCGGTATCGTCGTCAAAGTCGCTACTCCAGTCGTCACTGTCGATTTTGCTGCTCTCAACGGCACTGCAGCTGGTTGTAGTCGTGGTGCCAGCATCGCCATGCACAGGGTCACCGTGAAGTAACGTCGTGGAGGAAGGGCCTTTCAAGCAGTCTCCCGTAGGGCAGATTTCCATCTTGACGGCCTGGGCATCGAAGTGGGCGGCAGTTTTGGTACCAAACCCAGATCCGGGCATTGGTGGTGGCGTAAACCCTTTCCTGGCTGACACAGCAGCAGCAGCTTGAATGAGGACGCATGCGAGTGCAAAAGTTGGACTGGTGATCTTCATGGCCGAATGGATGGGGTGGGGGTGCTGGCAGGTTGTGGTAGCGGTGGTTGAGTGCTTGAAAGTATCTTTTGGAATGGAAGTGCTGGGGATGAAGCTGGTCCGCTCGCATCCCTCGCGTGTGGTTACAACATTGGGCTATCAATGTCAGACATGTCACGCAGTCCCTCCTCCATCCTGTATGGCAACACCTACAAACTACCTATTATGTAGTTTGCAGCACCGTGGTGCTGTCCTCATTACGGAGGATCCTTTGGATAACTATTTGTGCAGTAAGACACTACGGTTCGCATTGATCCGACAAACAGTTTTCTGTAACGTATGATCTCACCGTTTGCAGCACCACGGTGCTGCAAACTACATAATAGGTAGTTTGTAGGTGTTGCCATACAGGATGGAGGAGGGACTGCGTGACATGTCTGACATTGATAGCCCAATGTTGTAACCACACGCGAGGGATGCGAGCGGACCAGCTTCATCCCCAGCACTTCCATTCCAAAAGATACTTTCAAGCACTCAACCACCGCTACCACAACCTGCCAGCACCCCCACCCCATCCATTCGGCCATGAAGATCACCAGTCCAACTTTTGCACTCGCATGCGTCCTCATTCAAGCTGCTGCTGCTGTGTCAGCCAGGAAAGGGTTTACGCCACCACCAATGCCCGGATCTGGGTTTGGTACCAAAACTGCCGCCCACTTCAATGCCCAGGCCGTCAAGATGGAAATCTGCCCTACGGGAGACTGCTTGAAAGGCCCTTCCTCCACGACGTTACTTCACGGTGACCCTGTGCATGGCGATGCTGGCACCACGACTACAACCAGCTGCAGTGCCGTTGAGAGCAGCAAAATCGACAGTGACGACTGGAGTAGCGACTTTGACGACGATACCGCTGACTTCGACTTCAATAACGACTATGACCTGGAAGATATGTTGGGCGGGAGCAACGAGGTCGATTCCACCACTGGAAGCAATTTCGACAGCAGCAGTAGCGACAAGAGCAGTGCCCACAGCAGTACCAGCAGCAACGCAAACGGTAGCGGTAATGGGAACAGCGGGACGGGAAGCGGCAGTAGCAGCACTACCGCTTCCAGCACTCCCAGCTCTACAACCAGCAGCAGCAGTAATACTCCTACCGTCACCACCACTAGCAGCGGTAGTAGCAGCAGCAATACGCCAACTCCTACTACCAGCAACGCGAGTGGCAGTAGATCCAGCAGCAGCAAAAGCAACAGCACTACACCCACTCCCACCGTAACTGGGAGTACTCATACACCTACTACGACCACCGCCAGCAGCGCCAGCGCGTCCAAGACTCGCGACGTGACAGAAGCTCCGACGCCGGTTAAGACGACATCGTTGGCCAGCACGACGACGCTCTCCGGTCTTGCTGTCGGTATCTTGATGGTGGCGATCACCTACAGCGTGTTCTAAGGATCTGAGCTTGGGGTATACGCAATACGCTTCTTATCGACCTGCAGCATTAGTCTTGTAAAGCAGTCCATCAGTAGCTATAGCACATTAACAGCAACAATGAAAGAGCACACAGTGACCTCCTGTGTCATGGTAAGCAGGGGTTTGCTGCTACATGTAATCTTTTGTATTCCTGTAGTTGCAAGTCTTCTCTTCACCACGGGTAGTGGGCGAGATGACCTGCGTGCAACCCCAACAGACAATATGTCTGGTTGAGTCCCATGCTGAGCACGTTCAGTGGAAGCTCCTCCTGTTACCTTCGATACGTAAAACAAGACTGGGGGGATACATCTCTCACGCGAACGAGCCTTCCGATCGGCCTGGCATCGACAAAACTACTCCACAGCGACGCACCGATTGTACCGGCAATGGAAAACGATTTTGTTTTTCGAGCAAAAGATATGATGTAGTGTATTGTGGAAGAGCGCAGTTGCCTAGAACGGCCCGATGCCTTCAAGATGCAAAGCCCCCCCCAGAATGTCATAAGCACTTCATAAGGTGAAGCACAAGCCGTTGCTCCGTGTCGCACCCGACAGTGAGAAACACAACGGCATCGCCAATAACGTGTGCTAAATGAGGTGAGATGGTGCCACCTCCGTGCTGTACTATAAAGGTCAACATCCGAAAAATACTGTTGTTAGTCAAACAATAAACTGTCTTATCGCCCATATACTAGTCCTAAGCAGTTGAACTCTAGGAATATATAGCTAGCAACTCCGGTGGTGAAGACGAAAGGATCATCCAGATCATCCCCTCGTCAGCACTACCATTCCAAAAAATACTTTCAAGCACATAACCAGCCAACCGAGCTCCCCCACCTCAGCCTACCAGCACCACCTACTCATCCAATCGGCCATGAAGATCATCAACCCGACTGCTTTCGCTTTCACATGTATCCTGATCCAAATTGCTGCCGTGTTGGCCAAGAAGGGGTTCACGCCACCACCTAAGCCAAACTGCCGCCAACTTTGATGCCCAGGGCGTCAAGATGGAAAGCTGTCCTACGGGAGACTGCTTGAAAGGCAAGTACATGCGGCTCTCCGTGGCTAGTTTAACGGAATTGGACCCCAACGGTGGTGCGGTGGTGAGCGTCAACAAGTTCAAACCGAAGAACAGCGACTGGACGGACATCGAGACGAGCGAGGTGGCTGGTGTCAACGTTTCTTCTACTGTGTTCGTGTCCACGATCGAGGTCGGCATCGCCAAAACGAAGGCCCAGTTCAACCTCACAGCGAGCATTTACCAATGTAACGCGACGGTAGCGTACGGCAGTCAGACCATCGCGGTGCCTGCTGGTGCGCTCAAGTTCACGGTTGATATCGCTGGTTGGCCCTTCGCGGCGACAGCTAACAACCTCGCACTTGCTGTACGCGAAGGGGCCCAACAGCAAAGCCCTCGGCAAGCCGCAGAAGAAGCCGAAGGATAGGAATGCAGCGGTTTCCGACATCGAGCGCGTGGACATGGGCGACTCCATGTTCATGGATGTGCCGAGTCTCGTGATCCTTAATGGCGGAGTGGAAGCGAGTTTAGTGAACATGTCAGTGGTGGAGTCGGCAGGAGACACGTCGTTCCGGTGGGTCTTCCCTTCCTTCAAAACGTCACTTCATTACGACCCAGTGCTCGGCGATGCCAGCACCTCGACAACGAGCAGTAGCAGCAGCACTTCTACCACCAGCACTACTACCAGCACTACTACACCCACTGCAACAACAGCCAATGGTACCAGTGGAAGCGCATCCGGTAGCAGCAACACTGCAACTCCCACTTCATCCGGCAGCAGTCAATCACCCTCGACCAACAGCAGCAGCAGCAGCACTGCAAGCAGTTCAAGCTCATCCAACACTACCGACGTAACTACTTCGTCGCAATCGACATCGTCAGCATGCACGACGACGTTCACAGCTCTTGCTATCGGCGTCTTGATGGCGGCGATCACTTTCAGTGTCCTCTAGACGGGCTCAATATCTGCGTTGCACACATGCTAAAACGAGCTTTATGCTGAAACAAGTGAGAGGAGGGCTGCGGATTTCGTTGTTGCACTGGAAGTGGAGATGACGCAACAGAGCTAGCGAATGTATTGCAATAAAATATGATTGAAACTTACTTTCTATTAAAGTTATTGTGGTCATCATCTTCCCTACAAGGTAAGTAAGATGTTTCGTTGGAGTTTTCTCCAAATCGAGAAACGACCACGGACCCTTCCTGACCAAAAAAATCACTCTCGAGTAGCGCTCGCAAAGAAGTAACAATGCTTCAGTTAGCTCTCGGCAGAAAGAAGGAGACACCGTGCAGCACAAATGAAGTACCAGCTAAGGAGATCCGGAAAGTGAAATTTCGCTTTGTGAACAGTATGATTTTTGTCATTCTCGCGCTGCTCGTGGTGGGTTTGTTGGCGTGCGGATTGACCATAGAAATTCGCATCCTTTCTCGCAACTCCGTGCCATTACTATTTAGTGGCGGTTCATTGTGTTCTCCTACTATGGTGGATTTGAACAGTGTCAAGTATCATTCGAATCACACATACTACAACCAGCTGAGAGAAATTTCACTTCAACCGCCAGTTTTTCAGGAAGACCATGCAACCCTTTGCAGCAACACAATTCACCTCAGAGGAAACAACTCTCGTTCGGCAAGTGTTTGCCCATTTCTGGAAGAAAAGACCCAATATTTTGCAGTGGCGCTGATCGAATGGACATTTTAAAGCAGAATTCATCGAAAACAGTGTGTCACGCTAGTGTTCTGCACATGATGCTGGTGGAAGTGTACGAAGAGCTCCAAATTTTAGACAAGTCTCCTATTATTGTGTATGGATCGCTGTTGGGTGCTGTGAGAAATCAAGGGATGATACCGTATACAGAGGATGCCGACATCGCGTACAGAGGAAGACTTCGAGTTGCTGATGATCTGCAACGGTTGCTTTGGCAAAAAGGATATCGCCTCTTTTTCCAGAATATATGGCGTGTGTGTGTTGCACCTACACATCCTCTAGCCGCCAAGCTCTACGATCCGACTCTGTCCATTTCCACCATGTCAACCATTCCGTACCTAGACCTGTACAGCTTGAACCATCAAGTGCTCAGCGATGAATGGAAACTCCAAGAGATGAAAAAGGTCAACGGTGGCGATACGATACCTGACAAAAAGGTCATCCCCTTTTCGAAGATCACAATTAACGGCCAGCACTTTGATACGGTACATGATCCGGAGTATTTTTTGGAGCGGATGTACGGTGATGACTACATGACCCCAAAGCCAAGAAAAACTGAAATGTTTGGCACATTTCCGGGTGTGGCGCGGCAAAAGAAGCCAAAATTGCAGGCGAACATAACAATTTAATTCTAGCGGGTATCGTCTCGTTTGAAATTAGATTTCGTTGCCGCAGATGTTGGAACTGGGAGTTCGACTACTCAGCAGGTGAATGCCGTCTGAAAATATTGATTGCTTCTTCTTGATGAATATGGTTGTTACCTTTACATAGCCATCGCCACAACGTTCGCATTCCACGTTTGGTTACCAATTACGCCAACAACGAGAATTGGAGGTCTGTTTCGGCCTGAACTTCATTGCAAATCCGCATCAGTATGGGGGCCAATTGTGTCGATGGGATCTTGCATCCTTGCGATGCCAATGAGTAAACTTGCTCGTCACAGCTACAACAACAATCAAACTTGATGCTGCCAGCTTTTCCTCTCTGGGTGACCAAGCAGTTTTTCTCGGCAGTTCATGCCGATAGTTTGAATTCCAACCATCACTGATGAATCTCCTGCAGGAGATTCGCAAGCCAAAGTCTCATTAACCGACGTCGCTGTTTGGCACTTGCCGAATGACTGTCATCTGAGTATTTTCATTTGCGATTCAGCGAGCGAAATGCACTTCGACCCAGGCAAATCGTGTCACTGGAGTGATGCGTAAATGTTTGTGATTTTCCAAGTCACAACTCAAACTGGTGGAGAGTGCGAGGAAAATAAACTTTCGTTTACGAATGCTGGTCTGCCATTTCGAACTCACGTTCAGTTTTGCGCATTCGGCGCTCGATTGCTGGACCGACTTGAAGTTGCAAACATCTGCTGGTGCTTGGCAGATCCACAACTTTGAGTCATGACAACGAGACTCCTGTCGATACTAAATTTCCATCCTCACAACTTGTGAGTCACAAGACTCCATAGTCAGCATGTGTCTTAGTGCAACCTCAGACACGCTCGAGTTACATGTACCATTATGCTGAACCGTTGAACTGGTACGCATCTTCATGCTGCGTTTTCTGTTCAAAGGTACTTTACCAGCATGACCTCAGGACCTGTGTCAGGTTTCCTCATACATGTACTCATGCAGGACATTGATCAGCATCACTATGAGCAATTCAAGTTGAAGCGCGAAAGCATCGGCCGTAAACCGTGGGCTTCTGCATGGTGCTTCAGATTCGAAATTCGGGCTCCTCTCTTCAGAGACGATAACTTCACCTTTTGTGTGGTGTGGCAAGCGGCTTGACTCGAGTCCTTTTGCTGTCGGAAGCTCCAGCTCACATCGACCGTCATCAAGACCTTTGTACAATGATGATGCCTCCATCAGTATGGTTGAGCTTCACCTTGCCTCCAACCAAACGCAGCAAACACGATCAAAGAAGCGTGGTTGACGTTCAAATCTTTCGCGAAGCAGGTCCCAGCACTGCCGGCCCAGCAGTGCCAGGTCAGTACAAGATGCAGACCATTTCCGAATTTGCTTTCGACCAGATCATCAGCAAATGAAGGTGCAAGCTACCATCGCTTTCGTCGCAAGCGCCCTCGCTGCTGTCGCCTCCGGCAAGGCTGCTGCGCCTTGGGAGCAGTACATCCAGTCGCCGACTTCCCGAGACATCGAACCCGTCAGCATCGGGGGTTCCTCTGGCGACGTCAACGTGTCCGCCTTGACCGCCACGCTGTCGGGCAACGGCTCCACCGTCACGTACGACTTCGGCCAGCAAGTGACCGGCTTCATCACGCTGCACTTCGGCTCGGGCACCACGAGCGACACGAAGCTTGGGGTCGCCTTCTCCGAGAACGCCGAGTACATCGGCATCGAGTCCGACTTGTCCACTGACATGGCCATCATTGACGGAACCATCTACGCCCCAGCGGAGCCCGACTCAAGCTACACGTTCGGTCGTGAATTCGCTCGAGGCAGTTACCGCTACTTGACCTTGTCCACGAGTTCATCGGATGCGATCGAGGTCACGGGTGTGTCCACACACTTCACCGCAGCTCCGTCCACGGACGATGACAAGTTGCGCGAGTACTCCGGCTACTTCTACAGCGACGACGATCTGCTTAACCGCATCTGGTACGCTGGAGCATACACTGTTCAGATCTGTACCATCGCTTCGAACGAGTCGCGTGCTAACCCGCCAACGATCACCGAGTACGGCTGGTTCAATAACGCCACAATCCAGAACGTGACGACGGGCGCTGAGGTGTACGTTGACGGCGCCAAGCGTGACCGCACCCCATGGCCAGGTGACTTCGGCGTGTCCACCTTGTCCAAGGTTGTCACTCTGAACAGCGACAACCTTCTGCCGGTTCGTCACGCTATCAACTCGTTGTACGCCATCCAGAACACGACCAACGGGCAGTTTGCCTACGCTGGAACTCCAATTGCTCCGCGCGTCCAACTTGCTGGAGTAAACTCGGATACGTATCACATTTGGACGCTGATCGCGTTGGCCGACTACGCGACTCTCAGCGCTGACACAGAGTTCGCGAAGAACCTCTGGGACCAAGCACTTTTCGGCTTCGAGTTCATCCTGGGCAACGTAGATGCTACCGACATGCTTCTGAACGTGACGGGCGTCTACGACTGGGGTCGTGTCGGCCAGGGTGCCAAGAACATTGCCGCCAACTCGCTGTTATACCACGCGCTGGTCACCTACGCCGAGCTAGCACCGCAACTTGGATTGGATGTGCCCTCGTACAACGGCACGGCGTTTGATGAACTTGCCAGCGCTGTCAAGACGGCTGTGAACTCCAACCTGTGGGACGACGCTGTCGGACTATTCCGTGACAACACCACTGCTGCAGGAACCGAGCTGCACCCTCAGGACGGCAACTCACTTGCCGTTCGCTACAACCTCACGCAGTCGTCGGAGCAGGCTGCCACTGTGTCGGAGAACCTCGCCACACACTGGAACGAGTATGGAGCTGTGTCACCGGAAGGTCTCGGATCGATCTCACCATTCATCACGAGTCTGGAAGTCGAGGCTCACTTGCGTGCTACCCCCGGTAATGCCACACTTGCTCTGGAAATCATTCGCCGTCAGTGGGGCTACATGCTCAACGCCTTCAGTAACTCTACCACCATCGAAGCGTACTACGAGACGGGTGAGCTCATGTACCCGTTCTACGGTCTCGAGTTGGGTGGCTATATCTCGCACGCGCACGCTTGGTCCACGGGTCCGACGGCGTCTCTGACGCTTCATGTTGGTGGATTGAGCCCCGTGACTGACGCTGGAAAGACGTGGGGTTCGTCCCTCACGCCGCTGGAGCTGACATTGGCGAACTGCACACTGGTTACACTCTGGCAACGGGTGACTTCGCTGTGGAGTGGACGACCAAGAACCAGGATAGTTTCTTCCTGGCCAACCTCGAGACACCGCAGAACACGACCGGGTCCATTTCAGTGCCTACCTTCGGCAAGTCGCTCGATGCGATCGAGATCTCCATCAACGGTAACACGGTTTGGACGAATGGTGCACCATCGTGGAGTGGTTTTGGCGTCGCAAGTGGTTCCAACGACTTTGTGACGGTGTCGGAGGTCCCATTCGGAGGCTGGTTCTTCATCGTGGCCAAGGACGCGTAAAGTTCTCTGAATTTCTTTTAGAATCTCTACTCGATACGATTTGTCGGTGTATATACACTACTCTGGTTTTTGTATGCACTTTTTCTGGGATAGGAAAGCAACGAAGTGCTGATAGCCCAGCCTGTTAAAGTAGCAAAATAGCACTAACTCCAACGGCCAGTCCCTTTTAGCTCGGATGGTCAAGACCTCTGTTCGATACAGCCCTCACAGGATTAATTGCGGTGTCTCTCCGTCTGTCCGCACCACCAGTATACCAGTAACGCTATGACTAGATGGATGCTGAGTGAAGTGGTTGATGGATCTTTACCTCCATGAGAACTTGCCTTGAGCGGCGCTTCAGTATTCTACTAGTAAGCCATTTTTGAAAGTTTTCGCGGAGTACACAAATCCTGCGCAGATGCTGCGGCTGCGAAGCAGGCGCAGGAGATGCGCTTGCACTCGACAAACATATATTACATATAGCACGAAGGAGGTGAGATCGCGTTATTAAACTATTTTTGTTTTTTTTCTATCCCAGCTAGAGATGGTTTCAGAATGGAACAGTATAGAACGTTTAAAATACACCAAAACGTTTTAAACACTTTTGAAGTATCCAAAAGTCCAAAAGTCAGCGCGAGGATCATCGAGAATCAGTCTTCGCCATGGAGCCAACAACAGAGGGAGCTTCGGACATCCTGTCGTCTCTACGGGACAATTTACGCTCGTTTACATCGTCTCTACAGGGCAATTTACGCTCACCAACGGATACCCCACGAAATCCACGAGCGGATTCCAGCACGCGTCGATCCCCGCCCGGATCGACTTTGCGGAGAACACTTCGCTACAGCCCATACCAGAGGACCCCTTCTCAGCCAAACCGTTCGGAGCTTCAAACAACGTCGCCGCCAAGTTCACGAAGGGTAATGTTCTCGCCTCCACCCCACCCCACAACGCCTGCACGATCGTTCTCTGTGTCGCCTTCCGGTCCGTCGGCGTCGTCACCAACACAGACACGTTTACCGTGCTCCCCTACCCCACGCCGCTCACCACGCTCTTCAACAAGAGAGCGGTCTCCCCGTACTCCACGGACGCCAGCGCGATCACCACGTACACCTGGATCTAGTCGACGATCTCGTGCTTCACCATTGAAGACTGGGCGCCCACGTGACGGGATTTGGAAACACTATATCATTGAACGTGAAAATGGCAAAAAACACGGTCGATGCATTTATTGTGGCGCGCTTAAAAAAACGGAAAGCCTAGCGGCAACTTGTTGGATCATTTGGTGAAGCCGAACAAGTGTCCTAATGTCCCGCGAGATGTCCAAATTTCTCTACGGCCCCCACCAACTCCTACACCAGCTCCTGCACCAACACCACCGTCCAACTTAAACTCTACTGGTGCCAGTGAATTCGATCAAGATGCATGTGAAATGGCACTTGCACGGGTGTTTTTTGTCTGCGCGCTACCGTTAATACTACTCGAGGCTCAAGTGTTTCGAGACTTCATTGCAATGGTAGCCCCTGCGATGAAGCTTCCGTCGCGACACAAACTAAGCACGGTTCTTTTGAAACGGGTACGCGATGAAATACGTGTGAAGGTTGTCAAACTGATTAATGCACATACGTATGTGTCACTCGTTACTGATGGCTGGACGGATACAAACGGCTCTCATGGTGGTTGCACCGGGTATGCCTGCATTGTTCTGGTCGTCGTGGTCTACAAGGTCAAAGCGCCACACACCTAGGTATATTGCTAACGAAATCGACCAAGTCATTGAACGCGTCTACTGTATGTCTTGAGGTACGTTTCCAAAGATTCCCAGTCTTCGAACGATCATACGTCGAGCTGGGGGACTGAAACCAACGCATCCTGCGCAATTACATCGCATTCGTCTCGATCAGAATCGCCTATGCTGCTTAAGCTTTCCGCCGCATTAACGCCTTCATCGCTTGTATCAGAAACGTCGCTATCATCGCTATCACAGTCCATACGACGCTGTGTGGCGGGCTCAGAAGACGAAGGCGGGTCTACAGACAGTATATGCCGTCTCGCTGGTCTTCGCAGTCGCCGTCGCTTAGCATGTGAGCCAGTACGGCTTGCTGTTCCTCGCTTTCGACCTCTGGCTCTTTCGTCGGGTCTTCGTTGCTGCTGTCGCTGTCGCATAACAGGTCGGGTTCGCTCCCTCTCCTGGGGCCTGTGAACAGGGCGGTGCGGCATCGGGCGCGACACTCGACGCTGTGGCGAATGCAGCACACGTTTAGTAGCGCAGGGTTCTTTTTGCGACTGAGGGGGAGATTTGTGGGCCACTCAAATCCCTTCTACAGAGTGATTGTCGTATTTAGTAGCAACTGGCGGGGGTTAGGTAATTGCGGATTCACCCCCTTTTATTACTGTGATATTTTGATCTTTTTATACTGTGCACACAGCCACTCTCTTGAATTTATGTTAGATGATGAGTGTTATTGTAAATTCCGTCCAAATTTGCCTTTTCTGGTCGGTTTTGCGCCTGGGGTTGAATCGTCCAATACAATTTTCAAGTTATTAGGCAATCGACCTGACTGCACCGTAGAACTCAGAATAAGTCCGCAGTCGCACTTAGAATACCCTATAGTGAGATCAAGAACACTTTATATTTGGGCGATTTGCAACCAATCGACCTCGGAAAGATTGAGTAGAACGCACAACACAACGCTTGGTTTTGCCGTCACTTCCGTTGCTCTCAGATTACATTTCGTAGGCTCTGCAGCATCCTTCGTGCTCATTTTGCGGCAAATCCTTACACAAAGTACAGTTTTGAAAGCGCTGTAGCATGCACCGCGTTTCATTTGAATTCTAGCGGTGTATTTTTTACATAAAATAATATTTAGATAAACAGCGCAGGCATTTGGAGTATCAAATCATGGTGTATTGTAAATATTAATGCTATAGTTCGTGTCATAGTAGAGATGCGGGCAACATGCATCAAGTTGCCTCAGACGTCTGACGGATGGGAGCGTGTCATCGACGCTTTTCGTCGTGTTCCAGGTTTCCCCTTTGCTGTGGAGCAATTGGCGGAATATTGATCGCAATCAACCGACCGCTAGAATTTGAGGGTTGGAACAATTGCAAAGATAGCATACTGTATTTCTATTGTAACAAATTGTTATTGCTTCACATTGACGTTTAACTAAATGCTTCCCAACTTCAAATTATAGATTCTCCTCTGTGAATGCGCAGGTTGTTTGTGATTACCATAAACGGTTTGTATCTTTTGACGTACGACCTGGATCTTGGAGTGACCCCAAAATATCCCAGCATCCAGTTTTTGGTAGAACTACCGACCGCATTTTGCCACCAGGGCACCATATTCTCACAAATTCTATCTATGGAATATATCATGTTGTTATGACACCGTATTGTAAGAAAGATGAAGGAGGACGCCTTACCCAACGTCAATCAAGTTTAACTTCAACTTGCCATCTATGCGCATGGTGATTGGAGGTGCATTTGGATTACCCAAAGAACGCTTTCAGATCTTGATGAAACCTCAAGAAGAACGCACACCAAAAGCATCAGTCCGAGTCATCGTAACTTGCGTGGTCCAGCTCAATTTCTTGATTGATTTACAGGACACAGCTACGATTGAGGTGACAAATGCAGATATTTCTCATTAAGAAGAGGGGGGTACCAAGTGCTCACGATGGAAGCAGTCGAGAAAAAATAGAAGAAAATTTGGTAGGCAAAAGAGAAATTATTATTGCGGCGTTATTTGCTGACTAAGCTCGATATCATTCGTTCGCGCTTCCTGTTCTCTCTGCTATAATGAGTACGGCAAGCTGCTGGTTCTGTAGCTGCATCTGATCCAGTTGCTTGTCTTCACGTTGCACCATTGCGCTTAAGTGGGCATCAAGCAACTCAGTCACTCCATTGCTGTCTGCAACTCCTGGTGTGAATTGTTAAGGTATCATCGCTGCTACCATGGCCTGGAACTCCCAGCGATCGATTGCATTCCGCTCTCGAAAGAGTCTCCCATCGTTTTGCGCATTTTGGTCGATTGGCTAGCAGTTTGTTTGTCTTGCCCATCGTCACTAGCTGCATTAACGTCTGACAGAATTGGTGCTCCGTCAACCTCGCTGTCGGCCAACGTCTAGGCATTCATGCCGGACGAACTGTTAAAAATCAATTTGGTGAACTAGTTTAAAAAATATGAATTTGAACATCAAACATGACATGAGCTCCCCAGCCCTGTACTCCTCCATTAAATCCAAACCTGTAGACCCCATCACTGCCATCTCAGGACATTCAGTAGTACGGAGGTCAGAATTGTATTCCACCCACTCGCGCTTTAGTCACTTAATCTGTAACAGCAGCTGGGCTTCACAAGATTGCACAGTTGGCACCTTGTTCTTGTATTGATCAATCGAATTTGCTGTCTTCTGCGTTTCGCTCAGTTGGGTAGCAAGTACCAGCCACACCTCATTCAAAGCTGCGATGTTGTTCGAGCGGTCGGCATGCGTATCGTAGCGTAGGGTCATCAAATCGTGCACCATCCTGTCGTTCCATTCTACAATAGCTGAAGTCTTATTGCGTGTTTGCACTGTCGATCGCTTTACCTTTCCCCCCGTCTTTTTCTCGGTGCTTGAGCTGTCCTGGGTGCTCCTACGTCATCCTCCTTGTTGCTTAGATAATGAACCGCGTCGTTGCCGTGACCACCTGCTTGGACGAGGGTGGAGGGCGTTGCGGTGCTTGCTACGGACGTGCTGGTAATGTCGTCCGCAGCGGCTACGTCTAGTGTTCGGTAATTTGCTGTTTACAATTTTCACTAGACACTAACTATCTGTTAGTCCCCTGTTAGCTAACTGTAAGTGAGAAAGTTAGTTGCCACCATATAAATTCGTAGGCCCCTGCATCAAAACCCTTTACTTTTGCCAGTCTAAACAATTTACGCTGTCTAGGTACTCTTTCTTGAGGTATGGACTCTGGGTACGCCCAATCTCGGCCCTAGTCTACAAAAACTCGTTGATAAAGCTGATAGGAAGTTGAGTGCTTAAAAATATTAGCCATTCCTCGTTCGGCGATAACATGTTTGCAAATTTTACTAGACACTAACTAACTGTATATTTCGCGTACAGCTAACTCTACATGTAGTGTATAGTGCGCACACTAGCTACGTCGTTTACGAGCGAGCGGTTGCTTGATGGTAGCTGCAGCACGTCATTAACTTCGATGGGCTGGGTGGTGGCGAACGAGTCATGGCCGTGTGCGACTGTGGTGATTGGGACGGCTGGTCTGCAGTAGGTTGTAGCACCAACGGAGGTGGCGGCGGTACGTGCGGTGTGCCATCAAAAACGCGGTCGGACCATTCAAGCGGTAGTGGCACTGTAAACGGTAGGATTGCTGCAGACTGGCCGCCATGCACCCAGATGTTAGTGTAGCCAAGAGGCACGCGGTCGTTAGTAGCGCTACAAGAGGTAGGTGGGGTCGGCGAAACCATGATGTGCTCGAACGCGTCGATGAAAAGTGTACACAGGCACCAGCAACTCTTGAGTGGTGCAGCATGCGCCAGTGAGAGACTATTGTACTCGACAAAAGTGACTGGACCAAAAAGTAGAGGCCATTTTGAACATCTGGATGTCCAAAAACCTATAGTGACATATAGATATAAGGTGCAATTTCGCGCTAGGATTTCGAGAAAAAAAAACGGTCAAGCCAGGCGAATTCGCAGTCGTTATGGCGCTAGAGGCGTAAGAAAACACACACACTACACTCGGTCGAGGCGAAACGAGATGGTAAAGGGTTGAGCTTCAGCAGTGCTTTTGATTGGCGGAAGTGGTATGTCATGCGGGTTTCCAGAGAAAGAATACACAACTGTGCCTATATACGTCAACTCGATATAACAAGCCAAATGCAATGAGACGAGACAATATTGATTTAGGCAGGTTATAGGTCTTCTAATGACATGAGCTTGCGCTCGTCTTCTTCACGAGGTCTCTCCACGTACATGTTCTCAAAGCCCTGCGAATGCCTGTACACACCAATCCAATCTTCGTGTGTGATGGCATCTAATTCGAAGAGGATTTTGTCGACAGCATCATTCACAGTTTTTGGAGGGTTCTTCGCAATCCTGCCCTTGATGGTTGCCCAGATAAGCTCAATTGGTTGCAGCTCCGGGTGGTAGGGAAGGGTGTATAGCAGACAATGCCCATATCTTGACGCCTTGGTTTGCGCTTGGTAGATGGGTTTCTCCTTGAGCAGCGTTGTACGGGTCATTAGCTGAACCTTCGTCTCCCTCACACTAAAACGAATGCCTACGATCATACACTAGTTAGTCCAAATTCCATGAGCATGAACAATAGCCACCGCACCGTTACCTCTTTCGATGAGCCATGCATGCATACTAGCCCGGTTCCAGCTCGTTGTCGGACTTTTGTTGGTCTGGTTCTTATGATATGACGCTCCATCCATGTGAATCCCGCAATTTCCATGTTGTTGTGCGAGTTTTACGCAAAAAAATTAAACCAGCGATGAAACTTGACGGTATCAAAATTGCATGATAGTTTGCATCGTCTTCGTCACTACCATCGCTGGTTTTCTTCCTCTTCAATGGCGCATTCCAGCACTTGGTTGAGGATTCTACAAACCCGGCTTCTACGTGACAATTAAAAGCTGAAAGAAACCCTGCTGCTATTATACAAGCGCTAATAGTGCCAAAACATTAGGTCACTATTGTATCTGTATCAGTAAATAGATAATTCATATCTTACCGAGCGCCTTTGCCACTCTTGTTGTATCGGATCGTATCCTGTAGCGCCCACGTTTTACCAGCAACATGATTCACGTTGCAAAAAAATCATCTAGAAAAACCTCAGCGCACTTAGGATTAAACTACCATAACGTGGCCGGCGGCGGTTTGCCGATTTCTTAGACAGATAGCCAGCCCGGAAACGCACGTTGGCGGGAGTGTCTTCCGAAATGTGCATCTTGTTCCGACAATATAATGAAAACCCAGGTCATTTAGTAGTCGCTGCATTTTGCGTACCTGCAAGGTCACTCCAGTCTTTAATGCGACCTCACCGACAAGCTTTTGGGCTGTCACAGGCTGCACGAGCTTGTTCTGTGCGTGAATGTAACTTCTAATGACAGGTTCGAGCTTTGCAGGGTCGAATGTCTTCGGTCTTCCTTGTTGCGATTGCTTCGGCTGTTTATAAAGTTACACAGATTTTGTTATATAACTGTTAAGGATGGTACAAGGGGAAAACAAGAAGGTCACCTCAAAGTCGGTGTCGTTGTCGTCATTAAACTCCTTCATGACGGTTGTGACAGTGCCGTGTCCTATCCCAAGACATTTCGCAACAAGTTCCCGTGTACGATGATACCGAAAGCGCTCCGTGCTTCCTTATTGTTCACGAACTCATAGCACCTCGCGACAAATCGCTTCTGACCTCGTGTCAACTCCTCACGAGTCTCCATTACGCGTGTTGGCCTTCTTACAAATGAAGTTGTCCACTGCTTTGCCAACGCAATAACGAATCTATTCGTGGGGTTCTCGCTTCAGAACTCGAGGAGCTAGATCATTTTTCCTGGAAGGTTACAATATTTTGGTCCAATCACTTTTGTCGAGTACAATAAGACCTCTCGTTTTGAGACCTATTCCTACTGGCGCTAGATCCAGCACCAGTACCAGCCAGCGCAACCAGCCTAAAGCAAAAATTCCTGGGTTTACCATTTTTCTTTTTCGTGGTGCAGCATTTCTAAGGAAAGAAAAGATGTACGCGACGCGGGGCTCGAACCCGCAACCCCCAGATTCGAAGTCTGATACGCTATCCATTGCGCCAGCCGCGCTACACATGTTAATCGAAAAGTCTTAGAATACTCGTACATAGTAAAAAGTAAATTGATCGGCATGTTTTCGGCAGCTTCTCTTTTCAAAACCGAAAAAAACTTTTATCAATAGTGTTTGCCCCGTTTTTCAAATAAATAGGATTAATAACGCTAAATAAATCTCCTTTGGTGCAGAAATCTGCGAGTTGAAGTTATTCGGCTACGAAAACACATGTCTAGACAAATGGTTTCCGCTTCTAGTGTTTATAGAGGTCTCCTGTTACACCGTTTACAGGCGATTGCGCATTATTTACTGCGAGATGAAAAAATGAGTATTCTTGCTTGAAAATAAATTTACCACACGACTATGATATGAAGGCCCTCGGCACAATATGTGAGCCCACGCCACGAGTAGAGCAAAGTAGGTTCGTGTTACTGGAACCGGAAAGTGTTACTATCATTTACAAACATGTAACCAGACATGAATTGGCATTCTACATGCCCATAAATGCATTTGTTTTGAAAGGACTTCAACCAGCTGCATTTTGTCATTTCCTTTGGGGTGGGGTAAGCTAAAGTAAAAAAGATAAAGTCACGACTGGGTCATGACCCTGGACCTGGTATCTGGAGGTAACAGACGGTATATGGTATGTTACCTGCGAACACCGTGTTCATTGGCTGTTTTGCGGTAATTTTCCTAGTGGCGGACACGACACTTCTACCGTTGTTGCTGAAACACAAGACTGCACACCTCCCGCTCCTCTTCGCCTCAGTTGGAAAAGCAGCACCACTGCCTTCGTGACGCATGACGGAGGTGTTATGGCGCCGTCACCACACGCTGGCAGTGCAAGGTGAGCCCGTTCTGCTTCTATCGGCCTTTGTATTGTCTTCAGTACTAACAAATCACTGTTTAACGTTCGCTATGAATGCAGACCGCAACTCTCAACAAGAAGCAAGGCACTTTGGTATGAGTGAAGAGGTTCTATCCTTTCATGGTGTGGTTCGGCGTGGAGAATAGGCTTAGAGCGCACTACAGCTCCATTGCCGTGTGTTGGCGCTAGTACAATGATCAATAGTGGTGGTCGAGCCAAATGCGTCGATCGACGACATAAGCAGTGCGGCTGACGTGTTCTATATGCTACAGGCATTCGTGGAGCCGCCATCAAGGACTCATGAATATTTACATCGGTCGCCCGAGCGATCTAGCTGTACAAACCCGTGTGTGCAGTGGCCAGCCGTCACAACTTCCATGGATAGAAGCGGTAAGCGATGAATTATGTAAAACAATGGATAGATACGCTATTTGTTAATGCTGCTGATATACTTAGAAAAAACACCAATACTCTTCCTACCTCGCTCAGTATCAGCCTTGATCATGGCACTGTCGACAGATTGCCCTCGCGTCACCATTGCCCGTGTCTCGAAAAAAACTTAGACTCTTTTGACGACAAACGCCATTTTTTCACATATTGCTTTTCTAACTGTTCGATGGAGGGCCCGTTAGGCAGACTTTCGTGCCATTCTGTCCAGAGCTCACGTACACTGCTGACACCCCTGCTCATCATATAAGACGGTACGTCGTCGGTCGCATGTGTTTGAGCTCCACTTGGTGTGCTAATATTGGATGCTGCTGGTTCATTATTGATAGGTACAGTGGTGTGGCTAGCTGTCTCTGGTTGCCCGATCGGCAGCAAGCGAAATGTCATTTGGCCATTCAACAGCGAGGTGAGATTATCGTGTGTTTCATAAATTGCCATTCTTCTGCGTGGCGAGAGTCTAATTTGATCATCAGAAATGTGTGTTGCACAGTTATCCGCTCTGGGAGGAGTGGCATTGCAACTTGGAGTTACATCTCAACCGGGCTTTCGGCATTCGGCTCTCTAGAAAGAGCCTCCGTGCGGAATTGATGAAAAGCCTCCCCAAATATTTCATGCTCGCGCATAGAAGTCGGGAGGATGTCAAATAAAACTGCACAATCTTGGAGAAGTCCCGAAGGTATTGAAGTAATTTAAGAAATCCGCGCGTTGCTAATTTATTTTCCCATGTACCCTCTGAAATTTGTTTTTGACTGTCTTCGACACTAGGAAAAATAAGTTGCTGCAGCTCAAGGGAAGGTTCAACTGTTGCACGTGAAATGTCAACATCAGCACTTTCAAGTTGGCGCACACCTTGCTGACGGTTTATGTGAGATTTTGTTGTTGAACGAACGACTGAGATGCGCAAAGACGGTCTTTTGCTTGGCGAAACGAAGGAAATGGCTCTCGTTTAACATGAAATAGCTCGAAAAGATAGAGAGCAGCAGCTCCGACAGGGCAAATGTGCACATCTTTATGGCACGCACTAAAGGTAAGGGCACAGTGCTGCCAAAAAAAAGAGGTTCTTTTGGTCCGTTGGATTAATGACTTGAGGGGGCACGAGGTTCCTGTAACTGCAACTATCCTACGTATCCAAGCGCTAGAAGTTGCTAAGAAAGCTGCGATTTCACCTTTTCACGCGTCTTCGCGCTGGCAAAACTTCTTCAAAGCGCGTCATCGACTTTCTCTGCGCTGTAAAACGCGACAAGGGCAGATTCAGCCGCCGGAGCTCGCCCAAATTGCAGCAACTTTTGCTGCCGAGGTCAGCCAAAAGGCTCGTGAACTTGGGGTGACTCGAATCTATAATGCAGATCAAGCAGGTTTCATTATTTGTTTTAGTTTTATTTCTAACAAATTCTAACGGAGCACCACAGCTGCGAGAGTATCCTCGAAGATGCTCTACCTAAAAAAAACTTGTGAAGAAAGGTAGCAAGACGGTTTGTGTTATATGCGGTGGGAAATCGAAAGACCGATCATTTTGAGTTATGTGACATAACTAAAAAAATAACATGTCTTGCACAGGTCGACTGTTGTGCATTTTTGGTGTCATACCGGATTGACACCGGATAAGCTTCTGGAATCGGCTGCTGAAAACGCCAAGGTCCAAAAGTCCATAAATTTAGACAAAGTTGAAAGGGGTGATGCCACGTACTTTGGGGATGTCATTTACAAATGTTTTCGACCTTGCACAGCTCTCGTATTGCTCATTCAACATGGAAAGACAAACACATTTGGATACATGGGCCTTTTTCTTGTTGGCACCGCCACAGTCGTCGCGTAAAACTTCAATTTTGTGCCGCGTTCGGCGCCAACAAGGAATCAAAGTTCGAGGGCTGTGATACTTTGACTGAGGAAGGCAGGGTAGAAATAACTGATTGTTTGCTTGATGTCGTCACAGTCTGCCAAGTGGCCCAGGACCTCTAGTTTGTGGGCCGCTGTGAAGGACGACACTTTGTTCGTCCTCACCTGTCGGCCTCGCCCTCTAGGTACCGCATAAGAGAACTCATAGTTCGCAGATATCATAGTTCACACCTGCACTAACCAATCAATGTACCGTATTTTCAAAGCATAAAGCGCTAAATTTTACATTCGATTTGTCGCTAAAAACTGCAATCGTCGCTCATTACAGCGTCAGCACCAAATGTGCCCTCATAATTTCTCTTTCATTCATAGCAATCACTTTACTTCTGTAGTAACAAGCAGCTATATGCACTTACAGCACCCCCAACGGCAGTCTTATACTTGCTGCTAATGCCATATTTGGGGTTGAAATGGAAAACTTGTTTGCCAACGATGCTCCTATAGTGCTCCTATAATTTGGGATTGACATAGAATCCGGAATTCCTGGCCAAATATAGTTGTGAAAATAGCCGCCGCTATCGTGGAGAAACTCACTTCAAAAACGATTTTTTATCATGTCCGGCAAGCGCGGTGCTAACTACAAGCCATCCGAAGACAAGGCGTTGTGTCACAGTTGGATTCAAGTATCGAGGGATGCTAGCGTAAGTACAAACCAATCCGGCGAATCGTTTTGGGAAGCTATTCGGAAAGCATTCGATGCATCGATGTCAACAAACAAGCAAGAGTACGTGAAAGATAGGATCGCTAGTGGGCTTTCGTCGCGATTTCAGACAATTTCGCGCGACGTGCAGAAGTTTGTGGGGTGCATTGAGAAGATTAAAGCACTTAATCAAAGTGGTGTCTCGTTGGAAGACCAGCAACGGCAGGCTTTTGAGCTGTATGAAGCGACGAACGCGTCAAAGTTCCGGTTTTTGGGGTCCTGGTACCGTAAATCACGGGGATCATGTAACACCGTAAATAGTCAGTGTAAAAACCCCTGTAAAAAATATCGGCTGGACACATGGAGGTGATTTGCTAAACCACGCAGACCATTCCTTCATCTTCCGGTATCGGATATCGGATGCCAGCGTCGAGGAAATTCAGCACCAAGAATGCCGATAAGCTGCGGGCATTAGAGCGTGTCGATAGTGGTGAATCGATCGGCGATGTGGCGCACTTCTATGGGGTCACACGCGTGACAATATGGCGGTGGAGGCGACAGCAGGCGGCTTTACGAGATGCGAAAGGTAGATCTGTTTCTTTAGGGACGAAGGTTCAAGTGACAGCGGTTTCAACAGAGATCGAGAAACGGTAAGGCTCGTGGACTTGTTTGATACCTAGTTGCGTCTCTCACCAGATTTTTTGATATCAGATTACTAGACTGGATTAAGCACATGCGCAGCGCCAAGTACTTTTGCATCACAACTGAGTGCCTCCGCTACGCCCTCACATATTTCGACCCGGAGTATGTGGAGTCCAGAAGTCGCGATGCTGTGAAAATGTATATTTTTCGGTTTCTACGTCGAAATCGGCTCACGTATAGGCGAATCACGCACCGTGGCCGCGTCCCACGCCCCGACATGCAGGTACAAAAGAAATTGTAACTTACTTTTTAATTTTTTCTAACGTATTTTTTCTAACGTCCGAAAAGATAGTTGCTGATCGTTTCTCCGAGTCGATGCTGCATCACATCGAGAGCAACGCTTTCTTTCCGGTCGGGATGCCCGACCGCTACGACTATGTTTTCAACATGGACCAGACCTCGGTGTGTGTAGATATGAATTCACACAGCACGATTGAGTTTGTTGGTGCGCGAACTGTGGATGTTGTTCAGTGTAAGTAATAACATTTGATTAATTTTAATCAATTGACTATTCGCCTCTTACTATTGCATTTTAGCGACAACACCGGACTCTTTTCGCGCTTCGGTCTTTTTGTGTGCCTCAAGTACGGGGCGCAAGTTGCGGCCGATGATTGTATTCGCTGGAACCCCGGGAGCCACTGTCCACGAGGAGCTCAAAGAGGACGCCCGCTACGACTGGGATAAAGGCTACTACACGGTCTAAGCCAAGGCATATTGCGACCGGAAGGTCATGGAGGAGTGGATTGAGAATGTTTGGGCCCCTGATATCCTAGGGCCGAGCGTCTTGGTTCTCGACAGTCTCAAGACACACAAAATGGAGTCTATTCGTACTCGCTTGGTGGATCACGCACACACCAGCGTGGGACGACACTTTGTTCGTCCTCACCTGTCGGCCTCGCCCTCTAGGTACCGCATAAGAGAACTCATAGTTCGCAGATATCATAGTTCACACCTGCACTAACCAATCAATGTACCGTATTTTCAAAGCATAAAGCGCTAAATTTTACATTCGATTTGTCGCTAAAAACTGCAATCGTCGCTCATTACAGCGTCAGCACCAAATGTGCCCTCATAATTTCTCTTTCATTCATAGCAATCACTTTACTTCTGTAGTAACAAGCAGCTATATGCACTTACAGCACCCCCAACGGCAGTCTTATACTTGCTGCTAATGCCATATTTGGGGTTGAAATGGAAAACTTGTTTGCCAACGATGCTCCTATAGTGCTCCTATAATTTGGGATTGACATAGAATCCGGAATTCCTGGCCAAATATAGTTGTGAAAATAGCCGCCGCTATCGTGGAGAAACTCACTTCAAAAACGATTTTTTATCATGTCCGGCAAGCGCGGTGCTAACTACAAGCCATCCGAAGACAAGGCGTTGTGTCACAGTTGGATTCAAGTATCGAGGGATGCTAGCGTAAGTACAAACCAATCCGGCGAATCGTTTTGGGAAGCTATTCGGAAAGCATTCGATGCATCGATGTCAACAAACAAGCAAGAGTACGTGAAAGATAGGATCGCTAGTGGGCTTTCGTCGCGATTTCAGACAATTTCGCGCGACGTGCAGAAGTTTGTGGGGTGCATTGAGAAGATTAAAGCACTTAATCAAAGTGGTGTCTCGTTGGAAGACCAGCAACGGCAGGCTTTTGAGCTGTATGAAGCGACGAACGCGTCAAAGTTCCGGTTTTTGGGGTCCTGGTACCGTAAATCACGGGGATCATGTAACACCGTAAATAGTCAGTGTAAAAACCCCTGTAAAAAATATCGGCTGGACACATGGAGGTGATTTGCTAAACCACGCAGACCATTCCTTCATCTTCCGGTATCGGATATCGGATGCCAGCGTCGAGGAAATTCAGCACCAAGAATGCCGATAAGCTGCGGGCATTAGAGCGTGTCGATAGTGGTGAATCGATCGGCGATGTGGCGCACTTCTATGGGGTCACACGCGTGACAATATGGCGGTGGAGGCGACAGCAGGCGGCTTTACGAGATGCGAAAGGTAGATCTGTTTCTTTAGGGACGAAGGTTCAAGTGACAGCGGTTTCAACAGAGATCGAGAAACGGTAAGGCTCGTGGACTTGTTTGATACCTAGTTGCGTCTCTCACCAGATTTTTTGATATCAGATTACTAGACTGGATTAAGCACATGCGCAGCGCCAAGTACTTTTGCATCACAACTGAGTGCCTCCGCTACGCCCTCACATATTTCGACCCGGAGTATGTGGAGTCCAGAAGTCGCGATGCTGTGAAAATGTATATTTTTCGGTTTCTACGTCGAAATCGGCTCACGTATAGGCGAATCACGCACCGTGGCCGCGTCCCACGCCCCGACATGCAGGTACAAAAGAAATTGTAACTTACTTTTTAATTTTTTCTAACGTATTTTTTCTAACGTCCGAAAAGATAGTTGCTGATCGTTTCTCCGAGTCGATGCTGCATCACATCGAGAGCAACGCTTTCTTTCCGGTCGGGATGCCCGACCGCTACGACTATGTTTTCAACATGGACCAGACCTCGGTGTGTGTAGATATGAATTCACACAGCACGATTGAGTTTGTTGGTGCGCGAACTGTGGATGTTGTTCAGTGTAAGTAATAACATTTGATTAATTTTAATCAATTGACTATTCGCCTCTTACTATTGCATTTTAGCGACAACACCGGACTCTTTTCGCGCTTCGGTCTTTTTGTGTGCCTCAAGTACGGGGCGCAAGTTGCGGCCGATGATTGTATTCGCTGGAACCCCGGGAGCCACTGTCCACGAGGAGCTCAAAGAGGACGCCCGCTACGACTGGGATAAAGGCTACTACACGGTCTAAGCCAAGGCATATTGCGACCGGAAGGTCATGGAGGAGTGGATTGAGAATGTTTGGGCCCCTGATATCCTAGGGCCGAGCGTCTTGGTTCTCGACAGTCTCAAGACACACAAAATGGAGTCTATTCGTACTCGCTTGGTGGATCACGCACACACCAGCGTGGTCTACGTGCCTCTTGGAGTGACGGGGCTAGCTCAACCAATGGATATAGCAGTTATGAAGGCTTTCAAGGATAGGCTCAGGGATAGCTATGTTAAATTTGTCATTGAGAACGGGGCATTCACCAATGCAGCTCAGAAGCGGCGACATATCGCGAAGTCGGTTCTGGAAGCGTGGGGTGGAATCGACGAGAACACTATTCGCAACGGCTTCTTAAAAGCAGGTCTTATTGCAACGGGCCCACGGGATGCAGAAGGCGTCTTCGTAACACCGACGCCAACCAGTGAAGGAGTAGTTGAGGCATAATAATAATAAAAATATGCTTTGATGAGGACGGATGTTTGTTGTAAGACGAGGGGTCACTCTATCGATTTGGTCATTGTGACGTAAACGAGGCAATGTTCAGACTTTTTACGCGGCAAGTCTGAAATACCGTGCGTTACATGATCCCCGTGATTTACGGTACATTCTGAAAGACTCGGATAAGTGGGGATCCTGGCGCAGTGCCAACGAAAAGAAGGGCACCACCCCGTCAAAAGCAAAACCCATCTTGCTTGGGTCCATTCGAGGAAGCTCTGAAATATCGGGACAAGATACGGACGACCACGAAATCAGCACTACGGGTCAGCTAGTAGGCAATGAAGAGCATTCTCAGCCAACCAAGCGACAAAAAGGTGTACATTGCTCGAAGTTGGAGAAGGCAAATCTTGCCTTGTTAGCTCGTCAGGTTGCCGCAGCTGAGGCAATGGCTAAGCTTTCGCAGGAGCGGATTCAGGTTGCTAGAGAACAGGTCGAGCTGAACCTTTTCTCCATGCAAGCTGACCCAGAAGATTCTACTACTCGTGAGTACCTTCAGTTGAAACGACAGCCAGTGTTGAACCGAATGCGCTCTGCAGATACCAGCGCGCGTTCATACAGTTCTGCATCGCACAGTATTGCCGAAACCCAGTCTTCCGATCCTCCTCAACACGAAGATCTGCATTATAGATTCGAGTCACCCCAAGTTCACGAGCCTTTTGGTTGACCTCGGCAGCAAAAGTTGCTGCAATTTGGGCGAGCTCCGGCGGCTGAATCTGCCCTTGTCGCGTTTTACAGCGCAGAGAAAGTCGATGACGCGCTTTGAAGAAGTTTTGCCAGCGCGAAGACGCGTGAAAAGGTGAAATCGCAGCTTTCTTAGCAACTTCTAGCGCTTGGATACGTAGGATAGTTGCAGTTACAGGAACCTCGTGCCCCCTCAAGTCATTAATCCAACGGACCAAAAGAACCTCTTTTTTTGGCAGCACTGTGCCCTTACCTTTAGTGCGTGCCATAAAGATGTGCACATTTGCCCTGTCGGAGCTGCTGCTCTCTATCTTTTCGAGCTATTTCATGTTAAACGAGAGCCATTTCCTTCGTTTCGCCAAGCAAAAGACCGTCTTTGCGCATCTCAGTCGTTCGTTCAACAACAAAATCTCACACAAACCGTCAGCAAGGTGTGCGCCAACTTGAAAGTGCTGATGTTGACATTTCACGTGCAACAGTTGAACCTTCCCTTGAGCTGCAGCAACTTATTTTTCCTAGTGTCGAAGACAGTCAAAAACAAATTTCAGAGGGTACATGGGAAAATAAATTAGCAACGCGCGGATTTCTTAAATTACTTCAATACCTTCGGGACTTCTCCAAGATTGTGCAGTTTTATTTGACATCCTCCCGACTTCTATGCGCGAGCATGAAATATTTGGGGAGGCTTTTCATCAATTCCGCACGGAGGCTCTTTCAAGAGAGCCGAATGCCGAAAGCCCGGTTGAGATGTAACTCCAAGTTGCAATGCCACTCCTCCCAGAGCGGATAACTGTGCAACACACATTTCTGATGATCAAATTAGACTCTCGCCACGCAGAAGAATGGCAATTTATGAAACACACGATAATCTCACCTCGCTGTTGAATGGCCAAATGACATTTCGCTTGCTGCCGATCGGGCAACCAGAGACAGCTAGCCACACCACTGTACCTATCAATAATGAACCAGCAGCATCCAATATTAGCACACCAAGTGGAGCTCAAACACATGCGACCGACGACGTACCGTCTTATATGATGAGCAGGGGTGTCAGCAGTGTACGTGAGCTCTGGACAGAATGGCACGAAAGTCTGCCTAACGGGCCCTCCATCGAACAGTTAGAAAAGCAATATGTGAAAAAATGGCGTTTGTCGTCAAAAGAGTCTAAGTTTTTTCGAGACACGGGCAATGGTGACGCGAGGGCAATCTGTCGACAGTGCCATGATCAAGGCTGATACTGAGCGAGGTAGGAAGAGTATTGGTGTTTTTTCTAAGTATATCAGCAGCATTAACAAATAGCGTATCTATCCATTGTTTTACATAATTCATCGCTTACCGCTTCTATCCATGGAAGTTGTGACGGCTGGCCACTGCACACACGGGTTTGTACAGCTAGATCGCTCGGGCGACCGATGTAAATATTCATGAGTCCTTGATGGCGGCTCCACGAATGCCTGTAGCATATAGAACACGTCAGCCGCACTGCTTATGTCGTCGATCGACGCATTTGGCTCGACCACCACTATTGATCATTGTACTAGCGCCAACACACGGCAATGGAGCTGTAGTGCGCTCTAAGCCTATTCTCCACGCCGAACCACACCATGAAAGGATAGAACCTCTTCACTCATACCAAAGTGCCTTGCTTCTTGTTGAGAGTTGCGGTCTGCATTCATAGCGAACGTTAAACAGTGATTTGTTAGTACTGAAGACAATACAAAGGCCGATAGAAGCAGAACGGGCTCACCTTGCACTGCCAGCGTGTGGTGACGGCGCCATAACACCTCCGTCATGCGTCACGAAGGCAGTGGTGCTGCTTTTCCAACTGAGGCGAAGAGGAGCGGGAGGTGTGCAGTCTTGTGTTTCAGCAACAACGGTAGAAGTGTCGTGTCCGCCACTAGGAAAATTACCGCAAAACAGCCAATGAACACGGTGTTCGCAGGTAACATACCATATACCGTCTGTTACCTCCAGATACCAGGTCCAGGGTCATGACCCAGTCGTGACTTTATCTTTTTTACTTTAGCTTACCCCACCCCAAAGGAAATGACAAAATGCAGCTGGTTGAAGTCCTTTCAAAACAAATGCATTTATGGGCATGTAGAATGCCAATTCATGTCTGGTTACATGTTTGTAAATGATAGTAACACTTTCCGGTTCCAGTAACACGAACCTACTTTGCTCTACTCGTGGCGTGGGCTCACATATTGTGCCGAGGGCCTTCATATCATAGTCGTGTGGTAAATTTATTTTCAAGCAAGAATACTCATTTTTTCATCTCGCAGTAAATAATGCGCAATCGCCTGTAAACGGTGTAACAGGAGACCTCTATAAACACTAGAAGCGGAAACCATTTGTCTAGACATGTGTTTTCGTAGCCGAATAACTTCAACTCGCAGATTTCTGCACCAAAGGAGATTTATTTAGCGTTATTAATCCTATTTATTTGAAAAACGGGGCAAACACTATTGATAAAAGTTTTTTTCGGTTTTGAAAAGAGAAGCTGCCGAAAACATGCCGATCAATTTACTTTTTACTATGTACGAGTATTCTAAGACTTTTCGATTAACATGTGTAGCGCGGCTGGCGCAATGGATAGCGTATCAGACTTCGAATCTGGGGGTTGCGGGTTCGAGTCCCGCGTCGCGTACATCTTTTCTTTCCTTAGAAATGCTGCCGAGAATGTTTGATTGGCTATAACTTTGGCTGATGTACGTACAGCCACAAGAATGTATTTCATAACAAAAGATGCGCCTTTCGACACCAGTTATATATTCTCTATCCGTGCACAGACTCATTCGACAATTCGCCGCCATGAAAGCTATTTCTGCTACCGAAAAACCTGATTCTACGTACTGTAAAATCTGTGTTTGTGCCCCTGGGGTACTAAGTTAGTACCCCACCCTTGCAATGGGGTACTATTTGAGAGTGGGGGTTATTAGAGAGTGGGGTACTAGTGGCAGCAAGAGGGAAATGTGTCAAATGTCATGACAATGGGAGCTGCCCAGTGGTGGTCGAGACGGAACACTGAAATAAAGCGCTCGCTCGAAGGATCCGTAGCTCCAAAACCCCCTCCGTCTTCTTCTTCCTCGACAACCCCGCGAGATCAGAGATCATGGTAGTTTGAATTGATGATACTCACGTTTAGATACATCTGCTTCAGCTCTAACATACCTTGGATTAACTGAGGAGCTGTGCAACAACAAGTTCTCGCGAAAGTCCGTCAACGTGCTGCCATGACACCACTCAGGACCCAGTCGAACTTGACCCAACCGCATGCCACTTACTGCGTCCTTGTAAGTTTGCTGAATGGCATTGACGGCATACACTCTTTATATTCTGTGCCGACCGGTATGCAACAAGTTACCTTTGTGTAATCACATGTATCAGTAAACGGTGGTACCACGTCCTTGACTTGCCACTCAAATCCTTCGACATAAATTGAACGAGCTGAAATTGGTTTCGTGCCTCCAAAACACTTGCCATTGATTCATGCTGGTCAATGTCGCGAAACCGTGGTCAGGCCAATGCACAAGCAACTTCAGCTTGTCCTTTGCACTGATCACACGTTGTCCGACATTGTACGGCCGCATAGATAAGGCACCTTCGACTTCAACATTATCCAGATCAAGTGCGTCCACCATAGCCTTCGCGACGTCCATGGTGTACGCGCCTTTCACTAACGCAGCTACATCATCGAGCCGAGTCTTGCGTGTCTTCTTTCCGTCTCTTATCTTCACCGCAAGCGGACGAGCGTGTTGGAGCCTGTTTCTTCCAGCTAGACGCCGTTTCTTACGCTTCAAAGGCCTAAGATGGGCGGTGCGAATGAAATTGGAGTCTGCTAGGAGCCACAGTCCAAAAATCGGGTGCACCTCCGGTGTTTCGGGTACCGGATCGGTACCGTGGCGAAGCTGTTGACGCTAATCCTGCGTCACCTGCATCCATTTCGGGTGAAGGATCAGTACCAACAGCATTAGAGAGATTTTGGGCAGTCCCACCGTTACCTGTACCTCCACATCGATTTGGGACCAACTAAATTCGTCCTCACATTCAGTGGCTTTCCTATTCCGCATATAATGCTTCATAGTAACCTGTATCTAAGAATTGTATGCTGCGCCTCGTGCAGCACCGAACTTAATCAAATGTAACAGGTAAATATGGTGACAAAAATCCTCAGATTATATGAAATCTGGGGATTTCCATCCTATAATTTCCGATAAAAAAGGACAGGGCGTGCGAACTTAACAAAAAAGTGAAGGCAGGGATTCGCTCCGAAACCTCTCTATTATCCCTTGCTCTCCACATTTCTCGACACTGGTATCTTGTGCAGGAATTGGTCGTTTCTCCTCTAGTCTGCTCTCATGGTCTCCGACAGCTGAAGTGCTCACTGCCGGAGAAGATGACTGGACGAAAGATACCTGTGTGAGCCCTCTGGAGCTCAGTGACGAGTCTTGCCATTGCTGCGCTCTCACCACAAACTTGGGTACTTGTCCACTTTGCAAAGTCCTAAAATCCTCGCATCCAATTTAAAGCCACCTGAAATGTCGGGATTGACTGCAACGCCATCCTGTTGAATATCTTCTCAGCCAGCGTTTTGCTTTGAATGTGCGTATCCGTAGTCGCGACAGGGGTATCCATCCGAGTCAGCACGCAACTTATCTCGTTGAAGACCCCACTTCAACATCACCTTCGTCAATATTGTTCTGGGGCGCGTGCGCAATCCGCCAATTTGGAAATGCTCGTAGTTGAGGGAACAACCGTCTTGTAGTTGTTCTTGAAGTAAACATGCATCACATATCTGGGTGAAAAAAAACACGTCTGCATAAAGATACAGCCACAAGACTATATCGAACAAAAATTAGTCAAATTGCACCATATATCCTGATACAGTACTGGATATACAAGCTTACCGCAGTACCGACTCGCGTATGATTTCTGTGCCCGGGCGTGTCGACGTCACTTTAACAGGATCACTGAGGTCGACCTCGTAGTCAGCATTGGTCCCAACAGCGTATGCATGTTGCTCTACCACCAAGTCGAGTGCATAAGCGCATCTGCACCCCAAGGTATATGTATAATTTCTTCAGGTAACAGGAGATTTAGCTTTCCCAGTAGGTTTAAGGAGGCTACAATATGTGAGCAAACACACCCCGACTTCATGAAGTACTTGCACGAGCAGCGTAGTGCAACACGAACTTGCTTGATCTACTTGCACACAACAATTCGTCATTTATCGTGAGAAATGATTAACCCTTTCGCGATCCCCTTGGCTAAAGTATACTACACAGGCCTAAGTTATTTGAGTCTTTAAGGGCACATTATTCGCCCTTAAAAATGCACGGTACTTGCATTGGACTATCTCTTGTGATGCAACAAATCATTGAAGATGCTATGTTGATGCAATCGGTCTTGTCAATTTTACTTGATTAAATTATGTGTAAATGATTACGAATACTACAGTATTTGCTATGTTAGCAAGACGGTCCAATTCCTGTTGAACTTTCGTTTAAGGGCACAAAAGGCGCCCCCGATGGGAGGTGCTTTCATACCTTGTTTTGAAAAACGGCTTAAAGGGTGAAAATTGCGCGAGAGGGTTAACAAATTGAAACTTACTGCGTTCTCTTTCCATGTCGGTTGTAGTTCCAACGCCTGCATTGAGCGTTCACAGTGACAAGCTGAAGCGATAGGAACTTAAAGCCAATCCCATACACGGGCGTTCGACGACCTGCACAGCCTTCCAACGACAACACAAATCTACAAATCGTGCGTTTACAATTCGGTTAGCACAAATTTTCTTCAGCACACTTACGTTGTAGTCCTCTCCACTGGGACCTTAAAGCCGGCAAGATTTTTCGGGTGAACCATGGAGGACTTCCTGTTATTTTTTTGCTGGTAGATCACACTGCCCTGCAAGAAATACTTGGCGATGATTGCTACTTTTTACGAGAAAAATAGTAGCTTTGGGACGCAATAATGTGCGAGGAGACCGCTCGTTAACGTGGCTGGCCAAAGAAGGAGAAGTCGTGGCAACACCGACTCGAGCACATGTATGGTAGGCGCTTTCGAAAATGCTGTGACGACCTCCTTAATAACTTTGTGGTGACTTTCAATTGGTTGTTGGGTTGGCAATATGCCAGCAGTAGGCGAGCTGTTCTCACTCCATCGTTCCCACCTTGGCGATAAATATACTTCCTCTAGCCAATCGGCATACTTTTTTCACCTACTAATCTCCACCTCCTAATGACACGCTAGGACAAAGTCCGAAACTGATGATGTGATCTGGTTTTGTGAAACTGCCACTACTCGTTGCAGAATTGTTTGCTTTCGAGACGAGAGCGCTGCTTACGCGCTTGTGCTAGTAAGTGTTCCCAACATGAAAGGATAAGCACGCCTGGCCAGATGGTTTCGAGTGCGAGTGCAAATGCACTACAGTAGTCGATACTACATGTAGCAACTTTAACATTGACGTAAAAAAGCATTCCGCGTACGTGACCAGGGCGCCAAACATCTTTTCGTACGCCAACGTGCACTCGGCCCTCACAAACATGTGCAACCAAGGTCGAAAGCGATGCGCGTGCTCAGTCGTTTCCCATTCAACGGAGATTCCTCCAGCATCTACTAGTGGCCAGCCCAAACAGTGATTGCGATAAGTGCCATCGGTCGACATCGCTAAACTCGAGCCTTGTGCTACAGCCCTCTTCACGTTACGAAATAGAGCACGGGATGAAAAAAATTATTCCAGTGTCGGTACTTACCACCACCATCAAAATAATCCTGGAATCGCTCCATCACAATTAACTCGTTCATTTTAGCGAAGTCATTCTCATCCGGCCGACCAAAAACATCACGAGTTTGACAATGCTAGGGGTGGACCCGATTATCTATGATAATAAAGTTTATCGATCTCCCAGCCACCCTGCATTTTCTTCTTGAGACGGCTTTTGCGATTTTCAAGCATACCTACGTCGGGAAGGCGCGTCAAAAGGTCTGGATCGTCAGTGTACTTGTGCATGAGTAAATTGCAAATACGACCAGCTCCCATGCCAAGCTGAATTAGCGAGTCGATCTCGCGCTTGTGAACAGCAGCAATACCGTGCTATTTATGATCAACACTCGCCTGGCTATGATTGCCTTTTTGTAATAGCTGATAGCGGGTTAAGCCTTCTCCAACCTCTCTCTGCGCAATCTTGACACGATGCGAACGTCTCACGTGTGAACGACATCTATACTCAAACGCAGTGATATTAGCCGAAACGTAGCGTGTGTTGTATCTGTAGTCAAAGTCGTTCAACTGCTGCAGCGCTACTTTGGCAAGTTCCATCGATTCATGGTACCCCACAGATGTGTATCTGACGCCTAGGTGGTTGGTATTGGCGGTATCGGCATCAATGAGGATGGTCTCGTTGTTGTCGTCGTCATACTCTTGCTGCAGTAAGTCAAACTGCAGCAAGAGTGCGTCGGGGGCGTATTCCGCGTCCGAGGTTTCAGGACCGCTGTTGTTGGAAGGTGAAGTACGACCGCCGCTGGCATTTACGCCATCGGTTCTTGCGGACAGTTCCTCTAGGGACTCCATTTATAAGAATGAAGAGAACATTTTAGAAGTATGTCTGGGGGTTTCACAGCTGCCAATTGCAAATAACCCAGCAGAATGGTTGTGCCCAACTGAGGGCCATCCCACGCACAATTTTTTTAAAAGACGCACAAAACAATCGGAGATTTGCACCAATACATAGAAACAGCACACCATACATGGGATGGGGACAGAACACCAATAGTTTGGGGGGTTTCATTTTTGCTCAGGTCTCAACACAAATAAATTGGCTTACACAACAACTCAATAGTGCTTCGCACTGCATCACTTATTTATAAGAAAACACAGCAAACGCATATTTTCCCGCTATACAGCAACCAATATGGAGGATGATCAAGAGGAACGTGTAGGCCGTCGCCCGTGGGAAGAAGTGCGGAGATCTGGAGATAACATTGGATACGAAGAGTTTATTAAGGGTCTTCCAAGATTCTCAAGACCTAAAAGTGAGTCGCTGTTCACTGAGCCACATCGATTGCTATAAAGACGAACTAGCTGTGACGTGGCACGAGATGCGGTACATTACGACTCAGTGCTCGTCTACGCGATGCAAATCCTCAGGTGAGGTATGTTTGTGTCGCTACAAGATTTTAGAGTGCCAAGAAGCGAATTTCAAGCTTATATATGAGCAAGGTAGCCACACAATGGACGACGATGGCCGCCGTCTCCTATCTCAAGTAAACTGACCCAAGAAATGAAGGGGTTGCTCGAAGCCAAGCTGAACGATTCTCCATCGCTGGTCGCACAAGCTCTCTACCCTTTTTTGGGTCGTGAAATCAACGATTAGCGAATTTGTGGTCCTGCGCCTGGCTTAGCACAAGTGCAGAACTACCAGAAAGACTGGCGGCGCAAGAACCGGCCAGACAGTATGGAACCTGTACTAGAGATTTGCCGCAGATGCATGTACGATCGCGTCCAAGGCGAAGAACGCGCACCAGAATCACTGATAGTGTTATGTGACACAAGATTTGTGGCCGGAGTGGTGGAGCCTGCGCTTGGTACAGGGTCTGAAGGAAACCCATTTCGCATTGGGCTAACATGCATGGGTCTTTTAGTACGCTACGTTGACGTGCAACGTAACCCGCTTCTGACTACACTCCGACACTGTGACACCACTCACAACTGTGTGAAGCAAACGTACCCCGTTTCTGTAGTGGGCATTTCTGATCGCAGTGGAGGTTTTCTGCCAATTGGCTACTGCTGCACATCACTGTTGGAACTTGGTGGATCGGTTGCGCTCGACGTAGGAAAAGGAAAAGTGATTGTTGAAAGTTAGTTTGCTCCTACTACTCAAATATGCATGCCGCCTTCAAGGCGATCGCTCTTGGGCTTCCACGTCGCCCACCCTCGCTATCACTCCTACTCTGACCTCCTGTCCGTGTCGGCCCTCTTCAGCTCTGCCTGACACTGCGTCATCTTGTGCCTGACCACGCTGCTCATCCTTAGTCTCATATCCTTGACCTTGGTCATCATTCTGGAAGGTCTTCAATACGGCTGCCGCCGCAAACTCACTGTTGATGCTCCAACACTCCCACTCGGCGCAGCCCCAACATGTCGACGAATGCAGCAAAGGTCGGACCGTCCAGCGGCTTATCAATGATATCAGCGATCATGTCTGCTGTCGGACAGAAACGCAGCTTGATTACACCCCGACGAACTTGCTCACGCAACCAGTGGTAACGGAGATCAATGTGCTTTGACCGTTGCGTTACCGCCTTGACTTCGGCGAGATGTTGTGCACCTTGATTGTCTTCATGAACAATGATTCGATGTGCCAGTGGCAGACCAAGCTCCACCAAAAACTGCTTGAGCCCAATACATTCCTTGACACCTGTCGTAAGTGCCGGACTCCGTCGTTGACAACGTCACAATGGGTTGTTTCTTGGCCCCCAGGCAGCGCAGCATTGGTTCAGCATGATCACGTATCCTGTGGACGATTTCCTGCCCTCTTCACAGGCAAATGCTGCATCACAGTAGACTTCCAGCTGTAGCTCGCCCTTCCCTGCACGACGATACAGCAAACCAAAATCACCCGTGCGAGCGAGATATCCAACAATACGATCGACGCCTGAAGCAATTGTTGCTGTTGGATGCTCTGTTTCTTGAGTGATGATGCGAGCAGGAAGCGACAAATCGGGACGTGTGACAGTAGATGTGTACAAGAGTGACTCCACAATCTCTCGAAATGACTAGTTAATGAGAACAGTGTCGGCTTTAACGCGGTTCTGCAAGCTCGTTTCCATTGGTGTACGGGGCAGCAAGTGATTGCCATCTCCAAAACGCTCTACAATCGAGCTGCTATACTGCCCCTGAGTCAGCATCAGTACATCTCCATTCCAGACGTCCTTTAATTCCACACCGACGAAAGCGTCAACACATTGCGCTGGTTCATTGAGAATTGCTGCGTGATCTGCGCCTCAAATTCGTTCAGGGCTTCGTCCGTGTTGCTCAACACGAGCATGTCGTCAACGTACAAAAGAATCACAACGATGGTTGTGCCGGTTGCCTTCACGAAACGCACGGGTCGGATTCACAAGCCGTGAAACCGAGACTGCGAAGATATCGTGTGACAGTGTCGTACCACGCACGTGACGCCTGCTTCAGCCCATAGAGAGCCTTCAGCAGCCTCCACAGCGTCCTCCACGCTTGTCCTTCAATAGTGGGCGGGACAATGTAAATCAATTCACCCAAAGGACTGTTGAGGAAAGCTGTTTCGACATCAAATTGACGGCGACGCCACTTGCGCTGTACTGCCACAGCCAACACCACACGAATTGAGTCATGCTGCACCACTGGACTGAACGTTTCGGTATAATCTACACCAAAACGCTGGGTAAAGCCTTTTGCAACGATACGGGCCTTGTACTTGTCCAGTGATCTGTCACTATGTGTCTTTCGACGAAAAACCCACTTGGTCTCGACCGGCTTCACATTTGCAGGTGGTGTCACTTCTTCGTATGCTTTGTTGTCTTTCAGGCTTTGAAGCTCCCTTTCAATGGCTTTCCGCCACTCGTCGGCATCCGGCCGCGCCAGCGCCTCTTCCAGTGTTAGTGGATCCTGATCAATTGCGAAAGCGACAGCCTCTTCAGCTGCGTGAGACTCCTCAAACTCCAGCCGTCGAACACTTTTCTTGGTCACGCGTGTGCTGCGCCGCACAGCACGCTTCTCCTGCCGTGACTCGGCCCACGTTTGAACGTCCGGGGGCGACTCCGGGAGAGCAGGGGCGGGCTTGCCATCTCCACATCATGTTGTCTTTCCGCTCCCACTTGTTCCTCAGCTTCCTCTGAGGCTCCCACTGGCTCCAGCAAATCCTCGACTGGTAGCTCCAAATCCAAAGTGCTGGCTGCACTTCTTTCGTGAAAAACAGCATCACGTGACACCACAACGCGACCACTCGAACCAACACCAGATGGGATCCAAAACCGAAACTGACCTCCAGCTCCGTTGCCTATCAGGACGCCATTTTTTTTGAGTCGAGTTTTCTGCGTGTAGCGCTTGGCACCAAGACCTGTGCTTCACAGCCAAAACACACGCAGCTTCTCTAGTGCAGGCGGCGAACCAGTCAGCGCTTCAATTGGGGTCTTACCCTGCAGTGCTTTTGTCGGACAGCGGTTTCTCAAGTATGCTGCCGTCAGTGCAGCATCGCTCCAAAACCGATTTCCCAACGAAGCACCTTGCAAGAGACTGCGTGCCATTTCAACCACGACGCGATTGCTCCATTCGACCTTGCCATTTTGCTCAGGTGTGTATGGAGAACTGAACTCCTGGGCAATCATTTCTTCGTTGCAGAACTGTGCGATATCCCCCACTCAGCCGCATTGTCACTTTTGAGAACACACACGCGTGTTCCTGGTCTAGCCGCCTTCAACATGGCCATACAGCTGCGAATAGCGTGTAGTTGAGTTGCCGAGCTTTTGTCTTTCACAGGGAATACTGCTGTCAAGTGAAATGGCTCCACCATGATGCTGACCATCCCCGTAAAGCCATCATGAGACGTGGTCAGCATTGGGCCAACGTAGTCGATCGACATTACCGCTTGACCCCGCTTTATGGCGCGTTGCTTCTTGGGCTTGAACGATTGTCGCCCTAGTTTTCCAGCCGAACATGCTCGACATGTGACGAAACGAGACCCAGCCCACGGGATTGCATTGGTGTTTAGCACTTGGATCAAGTGACGAACATTGAGATGTCCCAAACGCTCGTGCCACAGGCGAATGTTTTCGCCTCCAGTATCCACTTGATATGCACCACCACGAGACACATTGGTTCTCAGCACAAACAGCCCTCTCGCGTTCTGCAAGCCAACAAGAAGGGATCTTCCTTTGCTCAGCACGTACTTGTCACCGTTGAACACAGTACGCAGTCCTGCCTCGCCTGCTTTGCTCGAGCTGATGAGATTTCGTTGCAAGCCTGGCACATACAGGACGTTCTTCAAAACGAACGCTGCACCATTGTCTGGCACCAGCCGTTTCTTTCCACTTTGAACCGCCTTGAGACGCATACCACCTGCTGTAGTCACTGTAATCTCGCGAGGCAGCTTCTTCAATTCCGTAAGCATGCTCGCCTTTCCGGTCATGTGACTCGACGCGCCAGAGTCAATGATCCACAGATCTCCACCAACATTGTCCAAAGTCTCGACCTGAAAAGCAAATCCGCTTTCTTCAGTGTCGCTGCTGCTGGGCAGATCGTCACTGTCCTGACGACCAGCATTCTTGTTCGTGCCCACAGTCTTCAACAACTCATGGTACTCGTACTTATAGTGGCCTAACTTCCCACAGTGGAAACACTTGCCCTTGCGTTTGCCCTTGCCTCGGCCCATGGTGGTCGCAAATGCGCTGCCACCACGCATAGCCACTGTGCCTCCACCACCACGTTGAGCTTGCAGGTTACGACGTTTAGCTTCAGCTGCAGCCTTCAACAACATTTCCTCAAGCGAGCTGCATGCCTACAGCGTAAAGAAATAACCGTTCCAGTCAGGACCCAGCGTCTGCAGGAAATTGCTTCTCGTCTCTGCGTCCGACAAAATCACCTTGTAGGATGCGAGGTCTGCCAACATCAGACGCGTGTCATGGATATGCGCCAGCATGTCGCCCCCAACATCAAGGTAACGAGACAAATAGTCACGCTTGAGAGAGCCAACAGTAGTGGCGATACGTGCTCTTGAGAGAGTTCAGCATGGCCAGCGGATGACCCAGGTCGGCGACTTCCGCAGCAATGTCGTCCGTCAAAGCCGTAAGGATGATCGTCATTGCCAGCTTGTGCTGCACCACCAACTTGTGCAGCGGCTTCTCCGCCGACGATTCCTCTCCCTTCAACTGTTCCGCAGTCGGCGTGGGGAGCTGCAAAGTTGTCCAAACCTCCTTCACTTCGAGGTACAGCTGAAGCTGCCTCAACCACAGGCGATAGCCAGTGCCGTCAAACTTGCGGATCTTCGTCACGTAGGTGCTTGGGTTACTCATAACCTGTTGGAACTTGGTGGATCGGTTGCGCTCGACGTAGGAAAAGGAAAAGTGATTGTTGAAAGTTAGTTTGCTCCTACTACTCAAATATGCATGCCGCCTTCAAGGCGATCGCTCTTGGGCTTCCACGTCGCCCACCCTCGCTATCACTCCTACTCTGACCTCCTGTCCGTGTCGGCCCTCTTCAGCTCTGCCTGACACTGCGTCATCTTGTGCCTGACCACGCTGCTCATCCTTAGTCTCATATCCTTGACCTTGGTCATCATTCTGGAAGGTCTTCAATACGGCTGCCGCCGCAAACTCACTGTTGATGCTCCAACAATCACAGCGCCGTGCACTCGACATATCGTGGTTTCTCACGATTTTGAATAGAGTGATTTTGCGAGAATATTGGAGTGTTTTTTCACCTAACTTTGTAATGATGGATGCGGACAAGGCTATGTTTAACGCCTGTGTCAGAGAACTACCGGAAAGCCTTACGTTGATGTGGTGGTTTCATGTAATGCAAACGTTCTCAAGCATTGTAGGGAAGCTAAGCTGCCAAGTGTTTCGATCAAGTTGATTTCTCGGAATCTCAACGATTTGCACTTTCCACTGGATGAGGAGCACTACCTGCGCAAACGTGCATTAAACACAATTTTTTTGCTTAGTTCATGGCGTGGTGCTGGAGTAATTTGCCCTCGATTCCGCCGAGTTGCTAACCACTTTATCTCAATATGGATGTCTGGCCCTCGTTTTACTCGCTGACAGGCGTATCTGACGCCCACAGGCTTTGCTGCTACGAACAATCCTCTAGAGAAGTATCATCGTGTACAGGAACTTGTCAATGACAGCAAGCGTGTGAACTCTGTTGAACTCGTTTCGCGCCTGGATTTGTCAAGAATTGCAAATGTGTCGTCAAAGCAAGTATTCGACGATCGTCCCACAGTATCGAAGCGGTTGTTGACGACGTATCGTCGTGTTAATAAAAAGTAATGGTTGCAGAGTTAGTGCACCGCCACCCAAATCAGGATTTGGTGTAAGTTCGCGTTGCGCCAGCGGCGGATGAAGTTGTGGAGGATGTCGAGGACCACCAGGCTGGATAGTTGATACCACTAACCGGTCGTGCATAAGTTTGCCTTGACAAGGCAGGGATCGGTTTGCACATTGTAAAGGCAACAACGTTTGTCGGCTTACCGTGCCCAAACGTTCCAGCACCGCAGCTGCGATTTGAAAAACCTCGTTCGCAAAATCGTAGACGCGCCCAGGCCGCGAGATTTTTTGCAGCGCGGAGCAAGATCCCGCTGATGCACCCTCGCCAGATGCAGTGTCGTTTGGGCTTTTCATGTTAGCAGACTCGTTTTCAATGTAGGAAATGTAGGATCGAGTAGATATACACGACTTGGATTGAACGCGTGCCAGACGCGTTTCGGCCCCCGCCGGGGCCTCGTGAGTGGCTTTACCAATCTCGAAGTGAGAACTAACCAACCATCCGCTATCTAAGACCTATCACTATGCCTAGATCCCTTCTAGAACCTTCCATATGCCTCAGCATAGGATACTACTCTGGAGTCGATGTACGTGCACAACTCGCAATTCCAACAGTCAAGTGGCCCCAGCTTGATGCATGCTGTTGTATCCACAGCCACAATAGCCACAGAAGTCGAGTCAGGAGGAGGTGATGCCACCATTGCGCATCGCGAGATTCAAACGTCTGGAGACGCAGGTGCAAACGCAGTTCTTCGTTCAAATCAACCGATCCAAGAGAAAATCTTAGATAATGCATCGCAGCCACAACGTGCAGCACCTGACACTTCAACTCGTCGCTCGTCGCGCCAGAGGGGTCCCAACACGTAGAGCACGGGAGTCCATATGCGCAAGTGCAAGCTCGAAAGCGTACCCGCAAGTAGGTAGAGTGCATATCACATGCCATATGAGCTTCAACAGATCTTCATATGCACAAGCAGCTGGAAAGAAAATGCATGGTGTTTCTAATACACGCACGCTTTTTAATTGCATCCGTACATGTGCTCTCCTATCCGGGCTGTGGCATTGCAGAATCTGCCTCGTGCCTCCCACTGTAACGCGATAGCAAGCTTCTTAGGCCGATGGCCATCAAGCAAAGCGGTGTGTACCTGAGTGCCCCGAAGCACCGCTGCCGGAAGGTGTCGGGCTTGGAGAAGTCTCGGCCGACCACAAGTCGATCGGAGCGGTCCCGCTTCAACGTCTTGAAGGTGCGAACAGCAGTGCGCGTCTTGTAGTCGAACTTGACGTAGTCCATGAAGTCAATTGTCTTGGAGCTGGAGACCAGTGGAATCGAGCCCGAGAACTGCACGCGCTTGGGGGTCAAGTGCGAATTGGTCTTCGGCATGAGCACTTCACGTAGCGCCACGGCGTACGAAAAGGCATCACCTGCAAGTGCCACCATAGTTGCATTGAAGTTGTCACTGTTGCGACTGGAGAGCTCCTCGAGAATCTCAGTGGCATTGCAAGTAAGCGACGTGGAGGCCGCGACGTCGAACACACAGCGCGTGGATTTCCGCTCCAAGATCGGACGCCTTGTCCGTCCTTACGCTACTTCCACCCGGACGCTACGAAACGCGTCGGGAGTGGTCCATTGCCGTGCGGGCGTTGATTGCCAGCAATTGCAGCGCGTCGTCCTCGATCTAGAGCTCACTGCATCTGGACGTCGAGGAGTTGGATCGGCCGCTGCTGCTGGAGCTGAAGAACGAGTGCACCCTCGGGGACAGCGTAGTCTGCACCGGCACGCGACCAGAGGCACTGAAGAAGTTGCTGTCGTTCGAGCTGAACATGGTGCGCACCGAGATGCCGGAGCTGCTGCTGAATTAACGTTGCCTCAGCGTATGAGGGGCTTGACATCATCATTGAGCGCCACTTGGGTTCACACCCAAAGATCAAATTGAAAAGGAATCTCCACGGTAGGTTCCTAAACGAGCCTCCTCACTCCACAAAATTCTTTGTTGACCATGGACCGCATAGCTCACCTAACACCCGAAGACCGGAAAAAGTGGTCCAAAATCTACGCCCCCTCCACTGTCCGGTATAAGCTATCCCAAGGGTGCCCTCACCCTCAGCTTCGCCATGAAATCAAGCAATGTGCTCGGCTGATGAAGAAGGTTACAACTGAAGCATGGTCCCTCGCAAACTACCACTTGCTAAGGTTGTGCCAGCGCCGTGAGGCCATCCTCGAACTTAATGGCACCTTCTTCCAACGCTGCTGTTGTTGGTGCTTCGTGGTGATTTACTCCTTCAGTGTGCCAACAAGCTGATGAGTGCAGTTCTCAAGTACGCTCGGTCTATGGATAACTCGATGTTGAGCGTGAAGTGTTGATTGCTTTGAGGGTGGAATTTCCGCGTGTGTTCTCCCGCGGTGACGGCGTTTGCTCGCACCACTGTGTGGTGTTTGCCCACAGTGGTGGATACCGGATTGAGTGTTGAAGCTGTATTCTACTGTGGCGTTTCCTGCGCCATCGTGTGGCATTTGCCCACGGTGGTGCTGAAGATAAAATGACATCTGTTGACGAAGGACTCAGAGGATCATGTGTATCAATGGGTAATTGTGGAAGAATGCAACGGCGAGTTCAAGCACTACTTATATTTCTCTCAGACGTTGTCATCTTCAACACTTTCTGGGTGTGATTGGTGTCGTGCAAGATCGATTTTATCCTTCAAAATCGTTCCGTGGTTAATGTAGATATATGCAAGCATTTCGACTTTCTCGACCGAAAGCCTGTTTCTTCTCTTTGAATGGATGTGATCAAATATACTCCAAGCTCTCTCACTTGCTGCCGAAGATGTTGGAATCGCGAAGACAATCTCAGCTACCTTCTGGAGGAGTGGATACCGTTTATCAGCTTTCGCGCCCCAGTAAGCACGTGGGCTTGCTAGTGCATGCTTTCTTCGTAGCCCGTCACCACCCGTCCGCTTCATACACTTAAATTCGAGGATCTCTGCAGTTAACTCGGCATCGCTGGCAGGGGTTATCAGGCCGCACTTGATGGCAAGCTTGCACACTTGATCATCTACGTTTTCGTCGTCAGTACCAACAAAGTCGTCAAGGTTCGTAGCGGGATCAAGCAGAAACGCCACGGCCATTGCATTGTGGTGAACATATTTCCAGCGTCTCTGAATCTTCTCGCGGAAAACCTGTTGGAGATGCTCAAGTGGAACTGTGGTGACACTTTTGTATGTGCCATCATCGTGTAAGCCCGATGCAGCAGCACTTGGGAGCCGCGTTGTCGTGGGTGTTGTAGACGATAAGAAATCTGCGACGTCACTGAGAACTCCGATCCCATCTGGAGCCTCATCATGGCCAACTTCATCCGAATCGCATCCCTCTGACGCTTCTATCTCGGGCTCCGGTTCGTCTTCTTCAGCTGGCGTCACTCCATAAGCAGCATGGTGCCGTAGCCACCTAAACCACTGATAGACCCCCGAAATGAAGCTGTTGTCAGCTTCCAGCGCGCGTAGGGCTTCTATGATGGGATCAAACATACGAACAACAGTCCTCAAATTGTACCAAAAGCCATCGTCACGAACCAAGTCAATCACATAGCGTAGTTTCTTACGCTTTGCGGAAGTTCCACGATAGCGGTCTCTAAACGTCTCGTAGCCAGAACTCAGAAAGAGTTTTTCCAGTACTTCCCGGCTATTCAGCACGTTCCTCATGCAGGTGTAGACGGAGTACCAGCGCGTTGGCACTGGCAGCACGAGGTTTCGGGCCCTCGATCCTGCATCTCGCACGTCTTGCTGCAATTTCTTACATTCATCAAGCAGTGCTAAATGATCTCGTACGAAACGAGTAACAGCCACGGCGCGAGACACGACGGCCTTTACAGCAGCGAAACGGGAGACATCCTGCATGAGTAGATTTAAAACGTGAGCAGCGCACTCACCACTCACCACGTTTGCCCGCTTTGTTTGAACTTGACTAGACGCACTTCTCATATTTTTTGCGTTGTCCGTGACGACGCCAACAACCTGAGCAGTAGTTTCGTTCTCAATGTCCACAGTCAGATACTGATCCACAACCCACTATTGATACACTGGCAGATACTGGTGCACAGTCGGAGACTGTAATGCTGTCAGAGGCGGCGATTTAGCCAAGCATCGTGGACGTGGTGATCAACACCAGCAGCGGGGGTGCAGATAATGAAAGCCAGCTGTCACCAAGTGGCGTCGCACTTCTCTCTTTCGTTGACGACATGGATATGGACCAAAGCCTTCCGTCCCTGCAACTTGCTCAAGACAACGAGCACGCAAATTCTCAAACCGAGATCCAGTCTGAGACTGTATCCCAATCACCGAATGGGAGCGGGCACGATGTTGAACAGGAGGCGCAGGCTGCACAAAATGTCACTGACAACAGAGATTCAGTTGAACACGAGGAGACAGTCGACGACACAGAGGAGAAGACCCCAGCCCCACTAGCGCCAGGACAGCAAATTTCAACGAGGTAAAAAAGTCAGGGCGTCCAAAGATCAAACAAGCTGCACGAAAAAAGGAGATCGAGAAGCAATGCGAGAGACTGTTCAACGAGTAAATGCTATTGCGAGTGGAGTGACACCTTCGCTTGCGGTACTTCTCCAAGCAATTAAGGAAGGTGTTTCGTACAGCAGATATGCCACAGTTCTACGTGCATTGACAATCCTGCAGTCAAAGAAACCGAAAATCGCGGCGTGGGAGAAGTCGAAGAAGCCACCAACACCAGTGACCAAGGTAATGACGGTGTTGCCGGTACGAACCCTGGATAGTTGTGGTATGCAAGTTGCACTATTCCAGAATCGCTGGTTCAGCGATCATGAAGTGCAAATGCCCAAGCATGGTATTACGGTTACGACGGGTAGAACAACATATGAAGTTTCGACACTAAAAGCGATGCGCTCTTGGCACAAAGCGATGACAGGATTTGATGCAGTGGAAGTAGCGTTGCAATGGGTTGATGTGTTTAATTCGCAAGAATGGGCCCCCGATGAGTCGTTCTGGGCTAAGGATTTGCTGGACAAGGAGACCGTAAAGCAGCGACTCAAAGCATTGAACGTTCTCAGCGACGATGCATTGATCATATCGCTGTGTGGCAAGACGTGGCTGGAATGTGCCTGTCTGGACCGGACAATCAAGATTATATCTAAGAGGTATGAAGCAACAGCGACAGTCTTTACTTTACCTGCTTCCGTGTTGCGATTTCCAATTTTTGATCCGGAGTGGATTAAGGAGAATGAAGTGTGAGGGGAACTGGAAACCGCTGCGAAATCGGCAGCCACAGAAACCAAGAGCGTGCACTTCTTTTCGGTGATTTTTTTTTAGCAAAACCACTGGTGTGCAGTCATGGTTGATGTGAGGGCAGGCCGAGTGGTTATCTACGACCCGGAACAAACTGGTGATCATGTCGACAGACTGAAGGTGTATCTGAAAGCAGAGGTGTTACCGCGGCTGCCGGCTCTACCGTCGCCGAAGCGGTACCGGTTTCATCAATACGAATGGATACCCCAACTTGACAACTACAACTGTGGTGTGTTTATTCTCCTGTTTTTGGAAGTATGTCTGGGAGGCAAACGGACGGATGGACTAGAAGGGAATCTCAAACCTGCAATGCAGTACTTCCGGTACAGATATTTGTGCCAGAATCTGCTTGCTATACATTCTCCTGCTGCTGGCGAAGGTGTGGCTTGCTGGTAACTGAGTAGAAGGAAGGACAGTAGGGAGATTGCTAAGCTTTCGTATAATTCTTGATTCATTTTCATTCTTGTTCTACTATCATGTGAGTTCCACGGATTCAACTCGAAATTTGTTCCTGTGAGGTCTTCGTGCGCTCCTGGCACAGCTACCAAGACATTCACTCTCGGTTTTGCTTCCTCTATGCGCCGTGATTGCAGTGGCTTTGGTCAAAAACCTGACTTTCATATGGCAATTACTTACGAGGCTTTCCAATCCGTCGCATCGTCTATTACGCGAGACTGTGTCAGACTGTGGAAGAAACTGCAAGCCGTGCACATTATTGTTATTATACTGTGCACATATTCTCTGCCATAGATTCAAAAATGCAACAGCAGCTTCAAAAGTTAAACTATTCATAGGTGCAATTTTGTGTAGCATAAACCCATATACAAGAGCTACAATTGCAGCGATAGTTTGCACTGCATACACAGCGAGGTGGGGTGGGCTGGGCATCGTCGAAACCACGGTGATTGTGAAATGCAGAGAACGAGCCTAGCAATACTCAAGACAGCAGGGCATCAAGCAGCGTGTCCAGCAACTGTACTCGCCAAAATTCTGGTGTCGATGCAATTAACTGCGCTCATCAAAATGCTGGTGTCGATGTACTGAGATTACCCGCTAGCAATCAGCGAAAGACGACTCGGAAAGCGGAGAAACAGGTTCAACTAGTTCCTGCTTCGAGAAAGGCAATGGATTCCTGGCCCAACATTTCAGTCCAGCTACCTTATCTTCTCCGTTGGGCAAAGGTCAGGTGCTTCTGGGATTGAAACCAGTACTCCTCTCTCGCATATTTGAAGTAAAAATTGGCCTTTAAAACATGCGAGCGATGTCGTGTCCACGAGCACCTATTAATCCCTTGCCGTCACCTCCTCGCAGCTAATCGGGACATGGTGACGTAGCACAATGCAATTAAACCCAACACCACGACTTTATTTTCCCCTGTTTACACACTGGGCATCTACGAGGTCACATTTCAACAAACAAATATCCGACTACCCCTGGACAGCGAGCTAAACCAAGAAAAAATGTACTACCTGCACCATTGTATCGCCAAGCAGGGGGAAAACTCACAGTCTTACACCCTCGGTTAAAGAGGAAAAAGAGAATTCCAAGTAGTGTCGTATCGCGCCACAGATCCAGCATCTGCACTTCAGTACCACTGAATGCGCTAATAGTTGACTCCTCATCACTTCACGAGTTTTATGCAGATCACTCTTCAATTTGAGCAGCAGACCCGAGGAGTATAAATCGGCGGCAACTGGCTCCAAGAATCAGAGCTACCTAAAGCAGGAAGGAATGGCGTTGCCTCGCCCCCCCCGCCGCCCCAAGGGGGGAGGGATCCAAACTAGGGGAACAGTCACCACCGGAGGGGGCCACGTATTCACCCGGCAGTACTCATCCAGGAATAGCGACAGACCGGGGGAACCCCGCACGGCGGAAGAGGACCAACCAAACCTACCAAGGGGGGGTATCTCAGCAGTGGACGCAAGATTCCATAGTGCCGGAGACGCAGACTTCTCAAACCTCCGAGGAACTCGATGGAACGACCCCCCCCACGTCGTGGGGGTCAACGGCATCGTGCGCAAGATGGCAAGCAAGCACAATTGGGCACATGCCCCGGTTCTCAACCAGTGGGCGACAGCTGTGAAACAAGGAGCTTCGGCGGCACCTGGAGCAGCCGTGTCTAGAAGGAAACCCGTCTTCGAGGATTAAGTTCTCCAAGGAAGAGATCGACAGGATGAAAGCTTTGTGTGCGCATCAGACCGGCGCAGGAAGCGGGCGACGGCTGCGGGCTGGCACGGAAGATGAGTGGAGAATCATCGGAGGAATGACAGAAGGAAGCGTGGCCTGTAGACGCATGCCCGCTTTTGTGAAATATGTACTTGACAGTACGGAACGTCTGCGTTTATACAGCACTATCCATGCCCAGGTCGAAGGCGAATTAATCCTCCATCTAGCTCGCTCCAGATGAATTCGTGTCAGCCGACAGTACAAAAGCGATCACGGAAACCATCTTGGAATCAGCAGAACTCGCCAGAGTCAACCTGCAGGAACTGCATAAGATGCTAGGCCATACCAAGACAATCAGCTATAACCAAGTGACGAAGTCAATTCGCTTTTACTTCTTCACATGGACGACAGCTGTAACCCACCAGGAAGTACAAATCCCGTTCAAAGGAGGCGTCTACCGCCTACACAACCGAGCGAGGTTCTGTCTGGAACCGACAACTCGGGCCGGATGGAAGCATGCAACCGAGGATGGACACATGTAGCCCAGACTCACGTACGTCGACGATTTGTCGCATGACTTTCAAGTTGGCCGGGTGTCCAACATTTCTAGACGGGATTATTCTTCTACTCTGGCTTGGTACCACCATTGTGATTAAGCACCCGAACGTCGGACATTCGAATGCCATTGCAAGTTTTACCGGAGCCGACTCTGTTGGTGGATTGAAGACGGGCGGATCTGGCTGGGTTAGCTGACGCAAAAGCGCTTTCTGTTTGGCAGACACGCCCAGCACCAGCAACATGGCAGTGTCGATTGGTGTCTGCATAAACATCGCCGATCATGTCGTCCTTATTACTCCAAACTCAAAAACGTCAAAGAAGGTGTAGGAGTCCACTTCCTTCTTATCCCACAATTCAGAGCTGCCATTGGTCCCAAAAGCACTATCGGCATTCGTATTTTCCGCCAAAGGCTCTTGGTCACCAGCATTTCTAGGCTCGCTTTCCGCGCCCCACCATACTTGAGTGACATGGCTAAGAGTTTGTTCCAAGTGCCAAGATGCTCGTAAAATTGTTTTGAAGACAAGGCTGATAGTCGATTGAGCAACGGCTCTAGTGTGGCAAGCGCGTAACAGTACCTTTCTACAGATGAGAACTATTAGGGGACCCGGGTGGAGGGCCCGGCGATTCGCAGCTCGAACGATCAAATAGTTCTTGGTTAAACGATGTAAGAAAGAAATAACGTTTTCTCCGGATCATATACGGGTCAGGTCAGATTTAGGTCATACCAATCACACGCAAAATTTTACACTATCCCTTACTTTCGCCAAACGTTGGTACTCATGAGGATTGAGCACCAACTTCACGGTTAGTCAGTCCTTTAGTAGGACACTCGCGCGTTTGCTCTCGTCTGCGGACTTAGCGATGGCGCGGCAGGGGACCCGCCCTCTCTCACTTCGCGGCCTGCCACACCCCCTTGCACCTTACGCTAAGTCCTCGACTCGGCCAGGCGCGGTGTCTGGTTTAGATTGTAGCTCCTGGCTTGGCTAACTACTCCGGGCTACGCGCCGACCATCGCAGACCTCCGCTGCGCTCCGGTTGCAAACTAAGCCCTCATGTGGCCTTGATTCTATTAAGTACCAACGTTTTGGCAATTGTTCAGAACTGCTCGGTAAGACCTAAATGTGACCTGACCGTAAATGAATCGCAACAAAATCTACCGCAATTACACAGAGCAAAACCGCTCGTAGAACATAAAAAAATATTGACTGTAGCTTAAAAAAGGTATCAAGAAAGAATTGCAAGTTGATTAATGGGTGTCCTGGTTGTTGTAACATCAGTCCATGCCAAGGGCAACATCGTCGTTTCTGCCCTTGGCTTGGACCGAATTACTTCAAGTATTTAAAAAGGTATCAATACGCCGTCTGGCGACTGTGGTACCATATTACCGGATCCTGCTACTGAATACACTACAACTGTACTGAAAGTTATTGCTTCAAAGTCTGTAGTGTACGATCGGGTAACTCCTGCAAACACAGTCTTCGGATGTAGCACAAGGTTGCTCCATGACATCCACTGGCGGAGATTCAGCAATTGTTACGCGAATGATGCTCTATGACATCCACTGGCGGAGCAGCCGCGATTGTTACGCGACTGCTACTTCATGACATCCAAACACCATCGCTAATCGACAGTTCTTCGAACTGCAAACAATGTCGGCTTGTTCGCTATGTCTCAGCTTCATGAACTCCACGTTATTCGCCTTGCGCTGGTTCTATTGAAGGTACGTGGGTGAGTTGGCCACTTGTTCTTGTAAATCTGCTCCTTCCGGATCAACACAGATATCAGCAACTTTATCGTTTGAAATTCCATATGCATAGCTTAGTGCTGTAGATGTTCCATGCACACCTTCTGCATGGAGGCAAAAAGTGCCGAGTCAACACAAACATTCCAACGTTCAATCACGGCGTTATCTGGAGACTCTGCCAACTGTAGACCATCTCGCGCTATCAAAAGCAGATGACGACAGGGTAACTTAATACTGCTGTGCAATATGCAAGTGCAGACCCACTCGTTTGAATCATAAATGTAAGCGTGATAATTCGAGGTGACCTTATCACGAGACCAGGGACTTGGGCTCGGGAAGGTGAGCTGAAAAGTCAATTAAAGTAGAAGGAGAGAACTGAACTAGCTCCCTGCTTGCCTACAGCACAAACAAACTCTTTTGCGACGGACTCCTCGCTCCTTTGCAGCAGGGTGCATGTCGTGCTCGTGATGATGCTGGTTCTGTTCCCGACCATCATCACGCAGCGCACTTGTTCTTGCCCAGGCATTGCAGTTCCAGTGTCTCCATACAAAACATTTAGTCCACGAACAGTGTCAGCATCAACCGATGATGCTGACGCAGGACTGGACGTGAGTTCGATTATGCCGTGAACTCACAACGCGAGCGGCAGCTTGACACGCCGCCATCACCACACAGCCCCACAAAGCTGCAGCTCACAGGCCACCTCGACATCAGCTACTCGATTTGTTCATGAAGTAGCACGTCGCCCGAGGACTCCACGTACGTGCGTACGACTTGGGGCAAATCCTTCAGCATTGTGGCAAAACTTTCCCAGCTATTTTCAATCGGTTGAAGTCCAGCCTACTGAACCAAGAGTTCCCAGCGGTTGAGGGAGTCGTTGTAGCGATGACCAATGAAAGCAGCCACATCCAACACGATGACTTGCGATGTCACGAGTTCCTGCATCTCTGCATTCATGTTCAGATCAGAGTCAGCGTAGTATTTTAGCCTCGACCCATGAACCTCGTACGCTTTTCCGGTGACCAGGTGCTCCACCTCGAACGCATGGGGCAGTGCTTCAGTGATCCGGAAAGGACCAAGCCATTGCCCCAGCAGTTTGTTGTTCGGAAGGCGCTCGTCAATTCTTGACCATAGCACGTAATAGCCAATGTCAAAGTTGCAGACAGTTTCAGTCTTCTTCTGCATGTCCACAAGACGCTTGCGCTCCTTGATGTCCACAACCTCCTTGTGGATTCCTGCCAACGAGGCACGGAGCTTGGCTAGCTGAGGTTCAACATCTTTCAGATCCAGAATGACGAGTTCCTCACTTCGATTGGTAGGACGTACGACTACATCCAAAGCCGAAGGCGACGGCAATCCTGTAAGGATCTCCCCCGGTGTGTGTCCAGCCAGCGAGCGCATCGGTGTGTAATTGAGATTGGACTGCACTACGGGGAGCAAGTACGTCCATTCATGAACGTCCAGCCCATAGTCAATCAAAAGCACACGTAGCACTTGCAATAAATCTCTGTTAACGCGCTCCCCAGTTCCATTAAGTAGTAGTGAGTATACCGGAGAGAATGAGCGCTCAGTTTTGTGCCTCACACATAAGTGATCCACTGTCTGGTTCCGGAAATGAATATCTTGGCCCGAAATCAGTCTTGTCGGGCATCCATGCCACTTGTACCAGTCAGCAAGAGCCTCCGCGGCAACGTATGCCGTAGGTGTGGAACACGGAAATAGTTCACAGAAGTGAGTGAGCGAGTCTTTCAAAACCAGCACGCAAGTCGTGTCGTCAAAGTCTTCCCCCAGACAGATGAAGTCGCAGTGCAAGGCTTCGTTTCGTGTCGTAGCTGTAAATGTTGGGCCGTACGGTCGCTGAATTTGGCGGGGACCCTTAACATGCTTGCAAATAAGACATTCATGAATGAACTGCGACACCTTCTTGCTCAACTGGACAATGAAGAAACGATCGCCCAAAGTTACGACCATTGTAGCTTCTCCACGATGGCCCTGCGCTCCGCAGTGAGCCACCACCATGAGGCGTGCCAGGAGGTCCTTTGCACCTGTCGGAATCCATGGCTTGTGGCCTACCACAAGTACTCCAGCCTCCTCCACGACGGGTAGCGATCTGGCCGCTCGTCCGGCGGTCGTCTGTGCCTGCAAAATGTCCTGGACTCTTGGGAATACAAAATCCGCATCAGACATGGGCCTCAGTCTGGACAAATCGGCCACAATAGTCGGCGCTTGGCGGCGCGTCCGCACAGCACAGACACGAATTAGTGACTGTGGCTGCCATCGCGAAATGATGTCGGCCCAGACGTTGTGGTCCCCTGAGATGTGTTCAATTGTGTAGTTCATCCCGACAAGGCGGAGCGACCAATGCTGGACTCAATCATGCACGTATTGCTTCACGCCCATACTCGGAGAAAACAGGTAGATAAGGTTGGCGTGGTCACAGTAGAGACGAAATCCCTTGCGGCGGAGAAGTAAGTACTTGAGCTCTGAGCAAGCCTTGATAATTGGGTAAGTCTCTTTCTCAATAATTGGCCAGCCCCGTTGGGCACCCCGAAACACCCCTCCCTTGCAGATCACCAGCGAATGGTCTTCCACCGGACGAGTGGAGTCCCACATCTGTACCAAAGTGACAATGATACTATACCAATTCATACTCGCATCGGTGAACACGCACAGTTCGTCCTCGTCCGTAGGGAACGTCATCACGGCAGATGCCTTAATGGCTTCAATGCATCCAGCGAAGTCATCACTCACTCTCTGCCCAGGAAATACCGACATTGAGAGCATTGCGGTTGCGGCGGCCAATCTTCTTCCTTTCAGCGTCGAGCTTGGCCAGGCGTAGTCAAAAATGCGAGAATAGTCCACAATTGAGTCTCACAGCCGATTGGCCGCACATGTAAAGCCTTGTAGTTCCGCGGCCGTCGAGGGTAACGGGAGCTCCGTCAGCGCACTGGCACGAGTCGGGTCATGGCGAAAACCTTCGCCCAAGATGATCCGCCGCACCATACTACTTCATGCTCATATAGCGTACTCTTCTTCGCATTAAGCTTCAGGTTCCTCCTGCGCAGTAGCATGAAGAAACGGCGCAGTACGTCAATAAACTTTTCCATCGTCTTGGCATATAGAAGTACATCATCAATCCACACCTGTGCGTTGCCCGGGACGAGCTCGTGCAGGAATTCTTGCATCTGACTCTGGAAGTGTAGAGCTGAGTCCATTGCCCCTTGGGGAACCCTCAGCGGTGTGCACATTCCTTTGTCTGTCATAAACGACAGAGCCTCCCGGCTCTCCTCCGCCAATGACAACTGCCAAAATTCGTTTTTCATATCGGACTTAACCAGAGCAACAGCGCCATTCACCTTTTCCATCAATGCAGTCGGGTTGGGCATCGTACCCGCAATAGGTACCGTGGCACGGTTGACAGCGCGATAGTCAATAGTGAGGCGAAATTCATTCTTGGACCCAGATTTACGGACAGGCACCACAGCGCTTGCCCAGCGAGCAAACCTGTTCTCCCAAATAAGTCCGTTCTGAGCCAGGAGATCAACATGCTCTCGAATGAACTGACGCTGCAGTGGTGCGTACTTTCGCTGCCTGCACTTGACGGGAGTCGCTCCTTCTCGTAGCCTTATTCGGAGCGGCTCCACACGAGCAGGTGGACCATCACTCAGACTGTCCTGCCAGACGTCAGGGTATTGGTTGACGACCCCACGCAGCTTTCCCACGTGCTCTTCATGTTAAAAGTGCAAGATGTGCACGTACATCGACTCCAGAGTAGTATCCTATGCTGATGTATTTGGAAGGTTCTAGGAGGGATCTAGGCATAGTGGTAGGTCTTAGTTAGCGGATGGTTGGTTAGTTCTCACTTCGAATTGGTAAAGCCACTGCCGAGGCCCCGGCGGGGGCCGAAACGCGTCTGGCACGCGTTCAATCCAAGTCATGTATATCTACTCGATCCTACATTTCCTACGCTTCACTCATATCGCTTGCGGCGGCCCTGGAAATCTAACCGTCGAGCTCTGAGCTCACATCATCTTCGGCACAGAGTTCTTGGCAGTCATCACCTACATTGAAGTCACCACTGTCACCCACAAAATCTGAGCCATGGGCCAACTGCACCAGAATATCATCCACATTGATGCCTAGATCACTCAGAACATCCTTACCCAGCAGAAGATCATCTTCTTGGCTGTCCATGACCAAACACACCACACGCCGCACGTTCACGACGCCTGCCGCAGTGTTTAGCTGCAGGTCCACTTCCACCGCGCAGTCGCACTCCAAAGGACGACCATCAGAGACCATTACGCTAACGGGAGAGCGCAGGCACTGGATGGGGAGGTTCGGCTGTAGTGCTAAAAGTGAGTTGACCACACAACTTGGGATCACGCTCTTCTCTGCACCAGTGTATGGAATGTACATGACTTCCATTAGGATATTAATTTTGACAGTATCGGCATCCGCGCGCGCCTATACCACCTTTGACCGGATAGTAGTTGCGGGCGGTGCCTTAGCGGCTCTGCAGCGGGCCAGAGCTTTCTGGCGTTGCTCATCCGTAGCAGTTGGGCAGTCACGCATCCAGTGAGCCCCATGACATACCAAGCATCCATCAGCGGGTGGGGTCACAGCCTTGGCGTCGGTCGTACCCCCTCGGTTTCCACGCGGGGCTCCGGTTGCCTGCTGGACTTGGCAGCCCTCACACCTTAGACCCCTGCCTCTTTCCTAGCGCACCGGAAGCTCCGGCTGAGGGCAGACGCTGGGGAGCTTGGGGAGCGCCGCTCTCCCTAGAGAGACGGTGAAAGCGCTGCTGCGTCTTGGCATGTTCCAAGATCAGGTTGTAGAGCGCGACATCGTCGGTCTTTGCAGTCACGGCGCTCCAGCTCAATCAGGCGCAGGATTTGCTCCTTGAGCACCTGTGGCTGTAGGTTTTCGACCAATAGTTTGCACCTAGCTTTCATCCTGTCTCTGTACCCGGGAACAGCTGGATCAGTCTTACCGATCAGTCCTTGTAGCCCATTCTCTTCTATAATTCATGTGAAGTCCTGGAAGTAACGGAACACACGAGCATCACAGTCGTCCGTGCTCAGATTCATGTGCAGAGTCTGTCGCACGAGCGACTCGACTTTGGGTACAAATTCGTTCACCAGTCCTTGGGTGCGCAAGTGAATCAGGTGCAGCATCTCGTTGTCCGTGATAGCCCCCAACGGACGTTGTAACACATAGCCAGCAATGATATCGAGCACCTCTGGTTGGGTTGCACCTTTCACACTGCCCACCACCCGCTCAAAAATTTCGCCAGTCACCGAACATCGGTGACGGATCTTGATCAGATAGTGGTTCCACTAGCGGTACCATGACACCAACGAGGCATGGTTCCAGCTCACACGTTTGGGCGGTCGATTCAACCAATCAACCTCGGAAAGATCGAGTAGAACGCACAATACTTACTTTAATCAAGGTTTTCCTTACACTCATATGACAACCAGTTTGGGGCCAAAGCAGTGCGTTCTTGGTTATTGAAGGCAAGCCTCGCTCAGTCTCACGAAATGAGTCCAGGTGGTGTGGCGGGTGTCGAATTCGTCGGCGCTGGCGGAAGGCGGTGCGTGTGGAGCTGTCGACTGTTGTGCCACTTGGGTCCGAAGGCGAAAGACCACGAATGGCAGACAGCTCCCCCAAGAACGACTGCCATTTCTAACTAACTAGCACTTCCGCTTCTTCTACTGGAACCTCGTCATCGTGATCGTCAACCTTCTGAGCTGCACGTTAGCGTACTTAATACGATGCATCGTGGCCTTTATCACTCGGAGTGACTGCTGTCACATACTATTCCACGAGAAAGTGCGCGTATGTAGTATGTGGCTCAAACTGAAACCTCCGAAGTTTAGTAATGAGCTGCTCCTATCAGCTAGTGCTCTCATTTTGTCTTTTGGAGGGTCGACAGCAAGCAAGGTTGCGGGGAGTGTTGCGACTTTCAGATCCGCGGAGGAATTTGCTGCTTGATAGACGACCATTTGCACACTTGATGTTAAAATTGAAAGTGTCATTCGATCATTAGTTCTGCCGTTCCTCGTGCTAGCACTACAGCCTCCTGCTGTCACTAGCTCTTCGTCAGAACGGTGTCACTTACATCCAGTGTCGACGTGACCTCCAGTCGCCATCGTCAATGTAGCCATATGTAGACGAGCCTTGACTGTCGACTGTGGCCCAGCTTCTCCGCTGTGCGCTCCGTCCTCATGCAGGTTGTCGATCACCGCCAACGCACCACGTCAAATGCTCTACGTCACTCTTGGTCCACCCCTGACTCACCACTGTCCTCCGCAGTGATCCAGCGCTGACGTCACCTGATTCCAACGTCAAGTGACGTTCCACTGTTTTTGATGCAGCAGGCACCGGTGGCAGATTTCCTGCAACCTGCTGGCTTTTGCTTTGAAGCTTCCAGCAGCCTCCCTCAAGGCCTAAGCCAGCTGCACCACGCGAAGTTGGTTCCGCAGTCGCTCGAAGACCAAACGTGGCAGGGGCTTCGTCATGATATCGGCGAGTTGCTGCTGTGTGGGGCAGTAGGAAACCGCCATGTCGCCACGCTTGATCACGTCACGGATGAAGTGATAGCGTATGTTAATATGCTTGATGCGGGTACTTGTCACTTCATTCCGCATCGTCTTAATCGCGGATTGATTATCCACCTGTAGAGCGATGGATTTGTCTTGCGTCCACAGACCAATTTCCACGAGAAGCTGCTTCACCCAAACAGCGTCCTTCACGGCCATCGCGTCTGCCACGTACTCTGCTCCCACAAGCGATTACCGAGCCGTTCAGCGTTATTATGGCACCAGACTCCAGCCCAGTCGGCATCAGCAAAAATGGTGGCATACCACGTGCATCCAATGCCTTGACCATGCCTAAAGAAGAGACCTGCTGATGTGGTACCACGAAGGCAGCGGAGAATCCGCTTCCCGCCGCGCCAGTGACTCTCGCGCGGGCGAGCGACGAACCGCGCCAGGTAGTTGACCGCTGCTGTTATGTCTGGGCGAGTGCAGTTAGATAGCTACAGCAGTGATCCGATTGCCTTCGCATGAGACCGGTCTGCTGCATCGGCACGTCGTCGTCGAGCACTCTGGCGTCCATCGGCGTACTGACAGGCCTGCAAGTAGCCATTTCCATGTCGAACAGCAGCTCCTCTATGGTATCCCGCTGGTGGAGGACGAAGCCATCCGCCGTGTGTTCGATGCCAATTCCAAGCACCTTAGCTGCATCACCCATGTCCTTAATGTCAAACTTCTTCTGGAGCTGACGCATAACTTGGTCACTATCAGCATCATCTTCACTGACGACGATAAATCGTCCACGTACAAGCCAAGAACGGTGAGGTTTCCATTTCGGCGGCGAGCGTACAGGCACGGATCCAGCTTACTTCTTGTGAATCCGATTGACAGCAAGAAGGTGTTGATCTCATTATTCCAGAGCAGTCCACTTTGCTTGAGTCCGTACAATCCTTTCTTGAGCAGCTATGCAGTGTCATTGGAGCACGGAGTACCTTTTGGGGGCTTCATCAAGATCGCAGGTCGAGCTTCGCCTTGACGTAGGCATTCGGCACTTCACCTTGCCTGATGCGCCGTCTCCACTGAGCCGCCAGCACTGCTAAAAATCGCACGCTCGTAGTCTTGAGCACCGGTGAATAGGTTTCTTCAAAGTCAATGCCAAGTCGCTGTGAGAAGCCACGGGCTACCAAGCGGGCCTGGAACCGCTCGAGTTCTCTACGCGAGTTGAATTTGATCTTGAAAACCCACTTCGAGGAGACCATGTTTGCGCCGGCGGGCACCGTCACAACTTTCCATGTCCCGTTAGCTTCCAGGTCTTTGAGTTCCTTCTCGACAGCCGTCTTCCATTGGGGCCACTCAGGAGTCTTCCGTGCTTCATCCATGTTCCTCGGGGTAATCATGGCTGCCATTGCCTCGCAGAGAAGGAGGGAAGCGGATCCTGCAACCTCCTCTATCAAATCCTGCGCCAGTGAAAAATCGCTTTGGCGCTTGGGTTTCTTTCGCGACCCGAAAATCCGACGGAGTGCGCCTGCGCTGATGGGGCTGCCAGTGAATTCGTCTTCACCGCTGTCGCTTCTGTAGTTAGGGCGGGCCACTTGACTGGGTCGCTTTCTTGAGGACGGCGCGACATCTAAACTATTTTCGCCGTAGAGCTCACTCAACGCGGCTTGAGTCTCTTCTTCGTAGATATCAAGCTTGTCGACATTTTGTACGTCTGCACTCGACACGATCTTCCTTGTCCGCGGCAGAAACAGTCTGTAGCCCTTCTTGGCTTAATTTATGCCTATGATGACAGAATTTTTCAGCCCGGCGTGTGACAGACACGGCCTTCTTGTGAGCAATGTGTGTCGTGCACGTCGATCCGAACCTCAGAACGTGTGCCACCTTGGGTACCTTTCCAGTAAGTACGCACAAGGGGGCATTTGCTGTCCGCGTTAGCTCGAGTAGGGAATCTGTTGCGAATGTATGACGTGTATTTGACACCGTCTCCACAATAACGCTCGGGTAGTCCCAGATGCCCACAACATTGCTCGTCCAGAGTTCACGAGCGTCCGGTGCATCCGTTCGACCTTGCCGTTTGAAGCAGAATTGTCAGGAAGGATCTGTTGCTGTCTGATGCCGTGCTGCTTGCAGAACGCCAAAAATTCATGACCCAGAAATCCTCCCACGCCGTCGGCCCGGATGACCTTCACGTGTACATCGAACTGGCGCTCGAACTCAGGTATACACTCCATGAGCTTCTTGGCAGCTTCGTCTTTAGCTTGAAGCAGATACACACGATTAAAGCTGGAGGCGTAGTCCACGATGGTCAACATGTGCTTGTTGCCGTTCCTATCGGGCGTGATGTCAGTTTTCAGGTCGACTCTTAGTGCTGCACCAATTTCATCGGCGGGAGCTGAGTCGGATGTGTCCACTACGGGTTGTTTGGACTTGGTCCGCTTTGCCTCCGCACACGGCAAGCTGAAGTTCAGCGTCTTCGACATTACCTTCATGTCGTCCACCAGGCCCTTCGAGTACATCCGAACTAGGCCTTGGAAGTTCACGTGGCCCAGACGCTCGTGCCAGCGTTGCAGCGTTGCCTTGGGCATCTGCACAAACATTGCCGTTGCGTCGGCGTTTGCTTTCACAGCATCTCCTCACAGGATCCACATCTTGCCTTGCCGTTCTGCGACTGCTACCACATCCCCACGTCGGTTCGTTAGGCAGCACTCCGTCATGCCGAATCTCGTGATGATCTCGTGCTCACCTAGTTCCGTCACTGACAACAGTTTCTGTTCAGGCCAGGTACAGGATGCACTTCGTGCAGGAGAACCGTCTTCGTTGTGGCACCATTTTCCACTCGAAGGATGCAACTACCCTTGACATTTTACCTGCAGTAGCCCACCGTTTGCAACCTTGATAACCAAGTCCGACGGCGACGTACCAAAGAGTACTGCATCATCGCAGCACAGGTGGTGCGAGGCTCCCGAGTCGATGAGCCAAGTTAATATTTTTGTCGGCGAATCACAATCTTGTGAAGTGGCCATCCAAAGCTCAGAATCGCCGTAGCCTTCGGAGTTTGCTGCGGCAACCTGTTGTTGTTGTGCTTGATTTGCAGAGGCCTACAGCGTCACCTTCTTGTGATTTTGAGCACTGCGCTCTCTTGTGGCCCGTTTCACCGCAGTTCCAGCAGGCAATTGTCATCTCGGTCGCGTGGGCTTGTGCGTTATTCCGGCGACCTTGACGTTGTTGAGCACTGTTTTTCTGCTGGTTCTGCTTCCGTTGTGGTAGGTTGCCTCCCTGTTGGTTATCGATCGGCTTTCAGTTGTTACCGCTACTGGCGTGGGTTCCGCGCTGTTGTTGGGGCTAGCCGGCATTGAGTCCGCGGCTAGCGGGCTTCGCGTGGCCAGCTCGATGCCCATCACCTTGAGAGCGAATTAGGAAATCCACCACCTTGTCGAGCTCTTTCATGTGGTTTGTACTGGCGTCGTCAGTGTTGGTTGAGTTCCGGGCAGGCGTTGTTGCAGACCGTCTCGAGTAACAACTGGGACCTGTCGCTTACCATCAGTCGCTCAATGAACTTCAGGAACGTCACAGACTGCTTCCAGGTGTCGCCTGCACGCTTGTGAGTGTCGAGACGCTTGCCGAACTCGTAGTGACTTAATTTGCAGCCGAATTCCTTCTGCAGGTGCGTGGTGAGTTCTTCATAGGAGACATGTCGGACGCACGTAATGTCGTGATAGGATCGACTGGGTTGGCCTTCAAGAAACGTGCCAAGCACCGAGGCCTTGAGCTCACTCGACCTCGTCGACCTGTTCAGGAGGCGTTCTGTACGGACTGCGCTCTCGAATTCGTTAAGGAAGTCTTCGACACCTGCTCCGAGACCCGGGTACACTTCCTTACCATCAAAGCGGCGACAGTGAATGTCCTTGAGCTTCGGCGACCTCTCTGTCTTCGGAGTTAGTGTAACTGGGTCCGATCTGCCTGGCAGCTTCTGTTCCAGCTCCGGTGGTTGCGAAAGCTGCGCTTGCTGGACCAGCTTCACTGCAGGGGCAGTCAGCTTCGAGGGCGTAGCCCGACTGGCTACTGTGTCAGGATCCGACGCAATGTTCTGCGGCGGTTCTGCGGCGGTTCTGCGGCGGATGTGTGCGCCGCTGTGGCACCTTTTGCATGACTATACACCAAATCTTCGTTGCGAGTGCAGCTTTCCCAAGGATCTTCATCAGCAATGTCATTGAGGTGGTCGGCATCTTCGCCTTGCTGCTTGACCTCTTCCGCCTCGGCGATTGACCGTCGGATTTCGTCAAGCTGTCGTTCGCGAGCTTCGTTGAGTACAGCCGACATCTTGCTGTCTCTTATCACTTTCTGTTAAATCGTGATCAACTCCATTGCGTCGTCCGGGCGAGTCTTGAGCAACGCGACCATGTCTTCGTCCGACAAGGGCGCGCTGCGTGTTGACGGGCTCGTTCTCGTGCCTGACTCTGGCGAGGCAGTTTCTCGGCTGCTCCCAGCCACCGAACATCGTGTCGGTCGGTCTGGAGTGACGAAGACGTCAGTGATGACATGTAGTTCGCCATGGACACTACGTAGCGCAGCACGGTGTGCTCGCTCTGCCCTCGCGGCAGGCGGCGTGGCTTGGGGGCTATCCAAGTCCCTGAAGTCGAGTCGTCCGGTGACCGACATCGATAGGGTCCTCTGTTCGGCGGACCGCGGTTTGGGCTCAGAACCTGTTGCGACTTTCAGATCCGCGGAGGAATTTGCTGCTTGATAGACGACCATTTGCACACTTGATGTTAAAATTGAAAGTGTCATTCGATCATTAGTTCTGCCGTTCCTCGTGCTAGCACTACAGCCTCCTGCTGTCACTAGCTCTTCGTCAGAACGGTGTCACTTACATCCAGTGTCGACGTGACCTCCAGTCGCCATCGTCAATGTAGCCATATGTAGACGAAGCCTTGACTGTCGACTGTGGTCCCAGCTTCTCCGCTGTGCGCTCCGTCCTCATGCAGGTTGTCGATCACCGCCAACGCACCACGTCAAATGCTCTACGTCACTCTTGGTCCACCCCTGACTCACCACTGTCCTCCGCAGTGATCCAGCGCTGACGTCACCTGATTCCAACGTCAAGTGACGTTCCACTGTTTTTGATGCAGCAGGCACCGGTGGCAATTTTCGTGCAACCTGCTGGCTTTTGTTTTGCAGCTTCCAACAGGGAGCAGCCGCGAGAAGCGTACGCGCGCGTAAGCGTGTCCCCGGGGGTCGGGTGGGTGGGTGTAAGTTGTGGTTGTGTGTTTGCGTATGCGTAGCAAGTAGGGTGTTGCTAGACACATGCGTGGAGTCTAGAGAAGGCGTTGCCGGCGTTAGAAGCTGTTAGTGAACATCTAAGGGCGTTAGCACGGAGTGGACCACCCTCAAGGAACTTTGTTATACGTGAATGCGCATTATGATGAAGCTAAGGGCTTCGCTCATCATTTTAGCGCCGGGTGACGTATGCACTGAGCAGGTAACTACGTAGCTTTAACACGCTTTTTCACTCAAAACGCATAGCTCGATGTCGATTTAATTCGACAGAATAAACCAATGAATACCTTACTAGCTCGGAGTTGGAGCAATATATATGCATACATGCATAGACGTATTCAGTTCGAAGCAGAACTAGCTAATGCAGTAGCAACAACTGCGTTAAGAGCGGCTTTCACCTCCAATCTCGGTCTCGACTTGGTCATTGTTCGATGCTTGACGAAGAACCTTTCTCATTCTAACACAGTATTCCCCGGCGAATCCTCAAAGGTGGGACCAATAAAGTATGCAAAACAATAAAAGAGCACAGTAGGCTAAGCATCAGGCAATTGTACTGAAATACCCGATTTAATGTTGCTCACGGAAAGGACTGTGTAGTTAGCAAGTATACAAGGAGCATCACCAAAGATGAGATCACACGACTTTATATCAGTACATGCCCTGTTGAAAAAATGTCCGACCAGAAAATGCAAATCATCGAGCTATCACTACAAGCTTTGCAAGGTCAAGAGAAGGTCGCAGGTGAGGATTCGCCGGGGAATACTGTACTCAAAAGGCTCTCAACTAAGTTCGAAATAAATTTAGTCACATACTGGCACACACTGCGTAGATTACTGTCATATTCGGTAAACTACGGTACTTTTTCTGGAACGAGTAGCATTGACGTCCTTTTTCATTTGACTAAAACTTGTATTCGAATCGGCAAATTTAGGCGGTATTAATGTTGTGCTTTGCGTCCAGTTGGTGCTGCTATTTACTTCCTCCCGTATGGAATAATTGCAACAAACATCATATTTTAAAGTGCGGTTTCTCCCATAGAGCTGCATTTAAAGCGCTGATTGGCGGAATCAACGCGGTTTGGTCTCCTCTTTCAAAAACTGATTTGAGCGCGAAAAGATCTGCTTAAACGCCGAAGTTATGGCGGAAAGTGTGCTCGCCGCCAGACCACTAGCTCCCATTTTTCAGCATCTATAACACCATTCGGTCCCCATTTTGGCCAGTTCCTCCGACCTCACGTGTAACGGGGCCCCACGAAGAGTGCCCTGTCACTAAGTGGAGGTCCTGTGGTGTGGACACACCACAGCCACGTCACTCACATCATGGCTACATGCCCTCAAAACCAACCAATAGGATGAATCTAGGAAACTCTATAGGTGACTTGCATTTTGTATGTAGATGGATTTAGAAGCACCTATAAATATAGTCAGTCTTAAATCTACCCTCTTATTGGTAAATCTTCCCCTTTGGCCAGGGACCCGTGAACTGCCGTTCACAGAGAGTTTGTATACTCTCTGAAGTCAAGCTTCCTCTAGCGCAAGGTGCCGTGTGACCCGTCACACTTGGTAGCACTTGTAGTCAATCCACGCCTACGCGGGTAGACTACCTGAACCTCTAGCGTTCTGGTCAACATGGACCGGAATGAGTTTCCTCATTTGAACGACTCGCAGTTCGAGTCCGTTCGGAAGATGGCAGGCATCTTCGGTATGGAAGCTCTGCAGAGCTTGGTGGCGTCAACACCGGCCGAGCAGGTCGAACGCGTGAACGCGTTTGACATGTATGAGCGAGGACTCATTGAACATGTCCGGGGAACCTTTCAGGCTCCCGCGGTCGAGTCCAAGCCGACCCAACCTAAGCCGTTGCGGCAAAAGGTGAACCCGTATGAGGGGAAGCAAGGTGAGAACCTTCACTTCTGGGTTCGAGAGGTAGAGCTCGCCATGGACGCAGCTCTAATCTCGAGCGAACGGCTCAGAGTGGCGTTCGCACTCTCCAACCTTAGCGGTCGTGCTAAGAGTTGGGCGTACACGCGCGAAGCGACTACGCCGGGATGCTTTGCATCCTGGGCTCAGCTGTGTGAACAGCTTCGAGCCGCGTTCCTCCCGGCGAACTATGAGTATCGCCAGCGCTCACGCTTTCTCTCGTGTAAACAAGGGAAGCGTGAGCTGCACGAGTACATCCAGGAGATGCGTGAGCTTACCGCATCTCTAGTGGGAAACCCACTCCATGAACACATCAAGGTGACGGTGTTCATGGACGGCCTCCGGGTGGGGCCCGCTCGCACGCAGCTGTTCTGGGTGCAATGTGGCATCCTTGAGGAGGCGATTCAGATCGCGCTCCAGGAAGAGTACAGCCATCGCCAGGCTCGTACGCCGGCCTCAGCATGGCCAGGGAACTCCGCACCGGGTACGAACCGGGCGAGTCCTAGCGGACCAGTTCCAATGGAACTCGGGTCCGCGGAGCAGCAGGACATCCGCTGCTACGGCTGTGGCCGGCTGGGTCACATGAAACGTGCCTGCCCCGCCGGAGGACAACCCAGGCGGTTGCCTCCTAGGCCTCTAGCGCTCAAGGGTCGCTGGCAAAAGCCGCGACCCCGAGGCCAGGGGAACGCAGGCAACCAGTAGGGGCGGGGCGCCCTACTGGGGAAGATCTAAGTCTTCATGAGCGGTGCGCGGGTGGCGCGCACCATGGCGACTTAGCCAGTGAGAGTCTGTGCACTCTCGAATCGGCGAAGGGCAGCGGAGGGCCACGCAGGTGTACGAGGATACGGATTTCCGTTCCGTGTCCTGATTGACTCTGGGGCGTCAAAGAACTTTGCACGCCGCCAGACAGTTGCTCGCAACGACAACAAGTTGGCCGATGCTCTGAGAGAGAGCAAAGGCAACGGGACAGTGTCAGTCAGACTGGCCGACGGGAAGGTGATAACCACCCCTAAGATCCACATGGATCTTGCTGTGAAGTTCGAGGACTTCGACAGCTCGGAACAGTTCACTGTTCTTGAGATGGAGTCGTACGACTTGATCCTGGGCATGCCCTGGCTCGAGAAGCACGGGCCCTGGATAGACTGGCGCGGCAAAGCGATTGGCACTAGCCGGCCTGCAGTGTCCGACAGAGCATTGGTGAGTCATGTTCCCACCTCTGTCAGGACCTGGGCCACCCGAAAGGGGCGCCGGGATGCCGAAGCATCCAGGAAGTACTTGGGAGTCGTCGATGTCTTGGACGACTCCATGAAAATGGCTGCAGCAGGAGCTGCACCGGACCGAGCGCGGCAGTCCATTGCGGACAGCCCTCGGTCGCCACCAGAGCCAAGACCGGTGGCCGAAGCTTCGACGGTGTCGACGCTGACGAGCGTCGACCAAGTGGGTAACATAGTTCCACACACCGTCGCCCAAGACCTTAACTGAAGAAGAAAGGCGAGGAAGACGCTTCCTGTGTGGGTAACATAGTTCCACACACGGTCGCCCAGACCTTAACTGAAGAGGAAGACGCGGAAGGCGCTTCCTGTGTGGGTAACAAAGTTCCACACGGAGTTGTGAATGCTCCCGATGTCCCTAGTGTGACATCATACGACGTGGGTAACGATGTTCCTCAACGCGGTCGCCGTCGACGACACCGTCGCTGCCGCAAGTCGAGTCTGAACATTGTTCAGACTGAAGTCGCTCCCAGCGACTCGGAGCCCAGGGCCCGGGCTCCTCAGACGCGGCCGGTCGAAGAGTGTTATCACATCTTCGACGGCGTGACCGGTATGCCAGTCAAGGCAGCAGGCATCCACTTGGAGCCGCTGCCTGAGGTGTCAGAATTGCTGAGCCTCGAAGAGATGGCGGCAGAAGATTTTCTGGCCGATCTCAAGGCTGGCGAGATCGCTGAGCTGGTTCTCCTTAAGCCGGAGACCGCTCTCGAGGAGATGAACTCCTCCTCTGTCCTGGACGAAGATGTCCTGGAAGAGATGAGGAAGCGACGCGAAGCGCGCTTGGGTTCTGAGATTCTCAAGAACCCCAAGGATCCGGTGTATCCCTTGGTGAAGGAGTACGAGGACGTGGTGTCCAAGGACCCACCGTCACAATTCCCACCGGATCGAGGAGTTCGGCATGAGATTGATCTCGTGCCTGGCACAAAGTACTGAGTCACGAGGCAATGGCCTCTACCGCGCGAACAGTGCGAGGTCATTGATGCCTTCTTCGCCGCGAAGGCGAAGGCAGGCATGGTGCGGGAGTCGAAGTCCCCGCACTCGACGCCAACCTTCTGCGTTCGGAAGCCGAACGGGAAGTGGCGTCTGGTTCACGCTTACAACAAGCTGAACAGCGCTACGGTGCCGACCCAGACACCAATCCCACGAAAGGATGTGTTGTTGAACAACATGGCCGGTTGCGAGCTGTACAGCGCGCTGGATCTGGTGGACGGATACTACCAGATCCTGATGCGTGAGAGCGACATCCCGCTCACACCGGTGAGCACCCCAAGCAGTATGCTTTGGGAGTGGCTCGTCATGCCACAGGGCCTGTCCAATGCCCCAACGACGTTCAATCGCTTGGTCACTCAGTTGTTCAGGCCGCTCCGTGCGTTTGCACAGACGTACTTCGACGATATAGTCGTCCATAGCCGTACCGAGGATGGCAAGACGGCTATGGAGGTGCACATCGAGCACCTCCGTCGAGTGTTGGAGGTCATGAGAGCCAACAAGCTCTGCCAACATCGACAAGTGCGTCTTCGCGTCACCAGAGATCAAGGTTCTCGGTTGCTTCGTCAGCAACGACGGTGCTTCGGGCCGACTCGGAGAATGTCAAAACCATCGCGGCTTGGCCCACGCCCAGATCCCAAAAGGATCTTCGGAAGTGGTTGGGCTGGGCCAACTACCTGCACAAGTACAGTGCGGGGTACGCGGGTCTGGCTAGACCCTTGTCAGACCTCCTGAAGAAGGACTCTGACTGGCACTGGGAGCGCCAACACCAGGATGCCTTTGATAGCATCAAGGCTAGCCTCCAGCAGGCGCCAGTCCTGGCACTGCCGGACGAGACGAAGCCGTTCAGCGTCGTCTGCGATGCCTCCGACTACGCCATCGGTTGTGCATTGCTGCAGAACGACGCGGACGGACACGAACGAGTCATCTCGTTCCAGTCCAGGCAGCTCAAGACTGCCGAACGGAACTACCCCGTTCACGACAAGGAGCTCCTTGCCACGAAGTACGCCATTGTGAAGTTCCGGGTGCATCTTCTGGGCTCTAGGCCCTTTGTGATCTATACCGACCACGCATCCCTGCGAACGGCGACCAACTCGCTCCACTTATCGCAGCGGATGGCGAGGTGGCTGTCGTTCTTCGCGGAATACAACTTCCGCGTCGAGTACAAGCCGGGCAAGCTCAACGTGCTTGCCGATGCGTTATCACGCAGGCCTGACTACGAGTTGGCCCACATCACGCGGGTGACAACGGATCTTTACGATCGGATACGCATGGCGTATCGTGGCGACGAGTCTCTCGCGCCTCTGGTGCGGTTCATGGCCGCTGGGAAGGACGCCAAGTCGTCGTGGCTCTCGCCGCGACAGCGCTCCCGGCTCCACCGATACGAGTGGCAGGATGGCCTCCTCTACTATCGGGTGGGGCCCAATGAACCACCGCGAGTTGTCGTCCCGGACGACGAGGACAACAAGTTTGATATCCTCCAGGAGGCGCACGATGCGCCCTCCTGCGGACATCTCGGCCGCGAGAAGACCTTCTTGTCGGTCTCGCAGGCCTTTTGGTGGACCCACATGTACAAGTGGGTCGCAAGCTATGTCAAGACATGCGAAACATGTCAGCGGGTGAAACCCGCGGGGCACGCCTCGGCCCCATTGCAGAGCTTGCCTATCCCGGCAGACTGCTGGAAGTCGATGAGCCTCGACTTCATCTTTGGCCTTCCGGCCGATGCGCACGGCAACACCGGTATTTTGGTGTTCGTGTGCCGTCTGAGCAAGATGGTACACCTTGCTCCAGTGCCGGACACGGTCACAGGTGAACATACCGCTAGGCTGTTCGTAGACGGCGTCTTCCGCTATCATGGTCTGCCGGAGACGTTTGTCTCAGACCGTGACCCGCGGTTCACCGCTGCGTTCTGGAAAACGCTGTTCCAATTGCTTGGAACTAAGCTGCACATGTCCACAGCTGACCATCCTCAGACGGACGGTCAGACTGAGCGCGTCAATCGTGTGCTCGAAGACACTCTGCGCAGTATCTGCGCGGGAGCGCCACGTACGTGGTCGGAGCAGCTCCCTGTTGTTGAGTTCGCACTCAACAACTCGGTGCACGCGTCCACCGGGTTCACGCCATTCTACTTGAACGGCTTTCGTAAACCCCGGGTGCCCCTCACTTTGCGTGGCGGCACCGACGACTCTATCTTAAGTGGGGGAGAGGCTCGGAAAGCCCTTTCCTCCCAGGTTGCTGAGTTGCAACCAGTTTCCTTGCGGAAACAAGTGGAGTCCTTCATGGACACACGGCTGAATGTCATCAGCAGGGTCCGCGACGCAATGGCGGCGGCCCAGGACAAACAAAAGGAGTACTCAGACAAACATGGAAGAGGAAACTTAAATGTGTATAATGTGGGAGAGTTAGTCCTACTCGACACTAAGAACCTACCGCTTGACGCTGTCAGCTCTGTCGGCAGCAACAAGCTGAAGCATCGCTTCATTGGCCCGTTCACGGTCCTGGAGAGGCATGGTGCAGCGTACACCATCGACCTGCCTAAGTCCATGAAGACGCACCCGACGTTTTACGTGGGGCGTCTCAAGCGGTATCACGATCCGCAGGGGCCGACTGCTCCCCAGGCGATCCATCCTCTTCGCGAGGAGGAGGTGCCAGCTCCTGAAAGCGAGAAGGAGGCTCGGGCGCCGACGAACGACTCCGTCCGTAAGCCCAAGATTGGGAAACGGAAGACTCACGGCTCGAGTCATAAGCCGAAGGGGTCCCGTACGCGGCTGGATAAGCCTGGTACGCGCCGTAGCCGTACGACGTCGCAAACGCAGGAGCGTGCGACTGGGCGTACGCCTGACCATGCGGTGGAGCGTACGCCGGACCAGACGGCTGCGGATGCGCATACGTCTGCACTCCCGGCCGTCTCTCCAGATCCCCAACAGCCATTTGAAGCTGCTGGATCCGGCGATAGGCCTCGTCCATGTCGGACGAATGGGCCCGACGGTCCACCCGATCCTGGAGCGCCGACACGTTCCGGCCCATCTGGGCCAGGCGGTCCTCAAGTCGAGCGAGGACCCCACGACTCCCAGACTCGGCGGCAGCAGCACCGCCAGTCCCGAGACCCAACGCGATCTCAAGGACAAGGACACGTTGTCGGAGGCGAGACACCTCTTCGTTCTCCGACGGAGGAACGGGCGGAGCACTTGGGCGAGAGGAGCGCCGCGGCGACGGGCTCCTCAGAGGTTCCTCGTACTCGAATTCGTACGAGGGCACCTCCTCCGCTTTTGGACCGGAATGGAGAGACCCACTTCCACGTGGAACGAGTCGTCCGGGAACGGCGCCTCAGTGGCCAGCGCCAACTCCTTGTGAAGTGGCGAGGCTACCCGGACTCCGAGAACTCGTGGGAGCCGATTGAACGGCTCCAGGCAGACTGCCCAAAGGCTGTCGCGATCTGGGAACAGAAGCGACAGCCGGTTCGTAAGTAGTTCGGGGTTTCTTACCCGAACGCAGTACGGGCGTGGCCGCAAACAGCCCGTACCCGCGCTCATCATGAGCGCTTGAAGCCCCGCGCTTCTGGAACTCCTTTGGCAGCAAGCGTTTGCTGACCAAATGAGCGAACTCAATTCGGAGATCGCGCTGGTCCAAGATGGAGGACAGCGTGCGTTCGTCGTTGAGCCCTCGAAGGTGCTCTTGTGAGTAGCCGCGGGAGGCTACCCACTGCCAGAAGAGATCCTCACTGGCAAGCCAAGTGGTGCACACCTCGGGTTGGGCCCAAGGGTAACCCCAGACCGGAAAGAGGCCCCCACTGTTCTCAGGCTTCTTTCGGCGGGTCGTGAACTCCTTCAAAGGGATTCGGTGTTGTGCAAGGAGCACACGCTGGCCGCCTCGATGTTCTCGGTGAACAAGGCGACCTTCTGTACCAAGGCGCGTTCGTACGCGCCCTTGGAAGTGTGACCACCAATGAGTCCACGAGGAGCAACGAGTTGCTCTAAGTAAAGATCGGCCCCAGAGCCCTCCTCGGGTGGCCAGTATGACTGCGAGTGGGTGCCCCCGTCACCTACGGGCGCGGCACCGGGACCCGATGCCTGGGACGGCACCTGGTGCCCTTGTACTCGCCAGGTCAGCTTGGAAATCTTCCTGCTGCCGATCGAGATCGTTGGAGATCTCTTGGGGCTCGTAGACAGCACCCTCCTCCTCGTCAGACGACGGATTGAAGAGGTCGCGGTAGAGCCCTCCAGTCTCCATTGCCTCACGGCGTGGAGACCTTGAAGCATTGCGCTTCTTCGCGCGTTTGGCCTCCTCCGCTGAGGCCTTAGCGGCTTGAGCCCGCTCTACACCTTCGGCAAGAGAAAGGTTCTTCGCTGGCGAACGAGGTTTCTCTTCCTCGTCGCCGCCTGCCGCAGGCGAACCTCTGGCCTCGTCGGCCGGGCTCTGTGGACGCTCCGGCGTCCTGTTCTCGTGACCATCGTGGTCACTAGCGGGCGAATGCATGACGTCGTCGCTGTGCTCGCTGGGCAGGGGTGTTTGACCACCCTCGGAGTCCTCGGATAGCCCCAGGAACTCCTTCAGAGCCCTATCGTCACCGGGCTCCGGACTGTCGTCCCGGTGGACGAAGCGCGGGTTGGGTCGATCGTCCGGAGGGACATCCGGCGACCGACTGCGACGCGAGCTCGCACTCGCGCTCGCTGGCACGTCACCACGAGAGGTGACTGCCTCAGAGGCCGCATCGTCGGCCTCCTTCTTGAGGACGAGCCTTTGCCGCGAGGCTTAGTGCTCTTAGCCCGCTGCTTCGCAGCAGCAGGCTTAGCGCGCGCTTCCGCGCCGCGAGATGCTCCAGAGCGGGGCATGCTTGCAGAGGTCGACGTGGAGACCGAGAAGAAGAGCGCTTTGTCGCTCACGGGCTCTAACGAGAATGAGCCGCTGCGCGGTTCGCCGCCGCAGCAAGTCGATATCAATCGACGAAGAGTGAAAGAGTGTGACTCGCTTGCACTTCCATTGGTCGGTAAACCGAACCTAAGTGGGGGAGGATGTAACGTGCCCTGTCACTAAGTGGAGGTCCTGTGGTGTGGACATACCACAGTCACTCACATCATGGCTACGTGCGGATGAATCTAGAAAACTCTATAGGTGACTTGCATTTTGTATGTAGATGGATTTAGAAGCACCTATAAATATAGTCAGTCTTAAATGGTAATCTTCCCCTTTGGCCAGGAACCCGTGAACTGCCGTTCACAGAGAGTTTGTATACAAGTCAAGCTTCCTCTAGCGCAAGGTGCCGTGTGACCCGCCACATCACGATTATCGGGGCAACGCCCGTTTCCATGACACACCGATCGAGCCGAGAGCGACAGCACACCGTTCTCTTCGTCCTCACATGTGTCATAGGCAAGCCTGACTGGAGTTTTAACCCGAACTTGAAAGCATTTTATTGTCGACAAGAGTGCAATTTGTCCGGTTTGTGCGCCCTTTTATTTTCGGAGGCATTTCTGTGTCGCGCTGGGCTTTACTTAGTTTCAGTATATGTTGCACTTATTCCATCCAGTTGTATTTAGTGCACTAATTAGTTCTCGTACTTAAGTAACTCATAGAGACCCCGTTTGCATCGTGTTTTGAGCAGGACAAGGGCAAAAAACGGCGCTTTTAGAAAGTGCCAAAGAGATTTTAAGTCATGATATTGTGCGTTCTACTCCAAATTTCCAATGCGGGCCAACACAATCGCTCCGTTGCGCGATTGGGCCAATCGGCCCACGTGACTTGCTTTAATTATAGAGCGCATAGTCAGTCCATTTTGATTTCGTTTAAGTACGACGCCGATTCCATGTATCGTACTTAAAAGAATGGATCGATTTCGATTTTGACTTGATTTTGTATTGAGCGGTTTGTCAAACCGGCCCACCACGGCAAATATAGGCGAAATTCACAATAGGGCTGTTAGAACTGTTTCCAATCAGCCTCGCACATAGTGAGCGTGAATGAAGATTTACAGCAATTCGTACTCCGAGTACATATCTCGTGCAAGATAACTCAAGAAGTCTGCAAAACACAATAACCAATGCGTGCTACTTAATCCGTTTATGCCGTCTTCTTACTGAAGACCACCTTGCATCTTTGCTTCGGCGTTGAAGCAACACTGCCCATGACTAACAGTACGTAGCAAACCCTCCACTCGACGCTCCGGACTCCTTCGCAAGGATGGTAAACGAGCCTCCAGCAACTTCTGACACCGTCACGAAGTCGTCCGAGCCCTTCACAACACCCAATCCACTCCACGATGACACGCCCTTCGTCCACACGGTGTTACCGTTGATGGAGATCTCGATTGAGTCCAACGACTTGCCGAACGTAGGCACCGAAATGGACCCCGTCGTACCTTGCGGTGTGTCTATGGTGGCCGAAAAGTAGGCGCCGTCCGTGTTGGTCGTCCAGTCAACCGAGAAATCACCCGTCGCGAGCGTGTAACCAGTCTGTAGCTTGCCAATGTTCGCCCCAGCCGCATGCGGGACAAACTTCCCATTTCTTTCCGGCATCACTCACCGGAATCAGACCACCAATATGCAGGGTCAGCGAGGCAGTCGGACCCGTGGACCAAGCGTGAGCGTGCGAGATGTAGCTGCCGAGGTTCTTTTCGACTGCTTCGTAGAACGGATACTTGAGCTCACCGGTGTAGTAGAAAGCTTCAATGGTGGTGGAGTTGCTGAAGTTGTGGAGCATGTAGTTCCACTGACGACGCATGATCTCCATGGCCAAGGTCGCGTTGCCTGGGTTCGCGCGGAGGTGAGCGTCGATTTCCAAACTCGTCATGAAAGGAGAAATGGAGCCGAGAGCTTCAGGCGAAACGGCACCGAATTCATTCCAACGAGTGCTCAAACTCTGGGAGACAATGGCTGCACGCTCCGGTGACTCGGTGACATTGAAGTGAACAGCGAGGACATTTCCGTCCTGAGGGTAGAACTCAGCACCGAGCGCAGTGGTGTTGTCTCGGAAGAACCCGGCGGACGCGACCCAGAGCTTCGTGTTGACTGCGGTCTTCAGGTCCGCTGCGATCTCCTCGAATCTCTTGCCGTTAAACGTAAGCTCGCCCAAGTCAAACTCGTCTGCAAGCTGCACGTAGGTCACCAGTGCGTGATAAAGCAGAGAGTTGGCGGCAGTGTTCTTGCCTCCTTGGCCAACGCGTCCCCAGTCGCTAAGGTCGGTGACATTGAGGAGAGAATCGGTCGAGTCCACCTTGGCAAGCGTGAACTCGAAGCCCCGTTGCAATTGCCCCCACGACTCCAGCAGAAGTGTCTTGTCGGCCGTAAGCATCGTGTAGTCTGCAACCGCAATGATGGTCCAGAGGTGATACGTGTCCGACTTGGTCCCTGCTTCCTGGTAACCAAGGCCGAGTGGTGTTCCTGCGTACGGGAACTCGCCCGTTTTGGCGTCCTGGATTGCAATAATTGACACCAGCGCGTTGCGGACCGAGAGAAGGTTGTCTCCGTTGAGCGACACAGCTGTGGAAAGGGTGGCGACGCCATAGTCGCCAGGCCACGGCGTGCGGTCACGCTTCGCACCATCCACGAAAACTTCGGCATCGGCGCTCACGTTTGCGATCGTCCCGTTATTTGCCCACCCAGCGGTGATCTCGGGCGGAGAAGCACGGGCTTCACTCGCAGAAATGCCACAGAGCTGCACGGTGTACGCCCCGGTGTACCAGATGCGGTTCAACAAGTCATCGTCCGAGTAAAAGTACCCGGAGTATTCTCGCAGCTTGTCGTCAGGTGTGCTGGGAGCAGCAGTGAAGTGCGTTGAGATCCCACTCACTTCGACGACGCTGGTGTCCGAGTTAGTGGAGACCGTCAGATAGCGGAACCCACCCCGTCCAAACTCGCGGCCGAAGGTGTAGGTGGACTCAGGTTCACCCGGGGCGTACAGGGTGCCGTCCAATAAAGGTCCTGTAGCGCGGTCGGACGTGATGCCAATGTAGCGCTTGTTTTCGGTGAAGGCCACACCCAACTGCGATCCACTGGTAGTTGCAGCGCCGAATTGGACGGTGAATACACCCGAAACCTGGCGACCAAAGTCAAACGTGACAGTAGATCCGTTGCCCGAGAGGATCGCAGCCAGCGAGTTCGACTCGGAGAGCGTGACGTTGCCTGAACTTCCGTAGATGATCTCAGGAATTACGTCTCGAGATGCGGGCGATTGGATGTACGAATCCCAGGGTCCCGACACGCCGAGTGCACTACCCGCAGAGCAGGCAGCCAGTGTAGTGATGAAAGTGATCGTCAACTGGAGCTTCATCGGTTTGGAACTTGTGCTATCGAAAGCAAAAGTCGAAGTGAGTGCAGAGAGGAATGGAGCTCTTGCCTACTTGATTTACAGATTCGGAAGGTGATTAGTGCCGCTAACCAGAATGCACTCGGGGGTATTGAGTTGAAGCGCAGTGGAGTCCAAGCAGCGAGACTGAATTGATGTTGTGAACCTTCAACCACGCATCGATTAACCGGCACCTTCAGCCTACTGAAGTGATCCGAGTTTGTATTGTGCTTGAGAGTTGAGCGCGTGCATTACGCGGCTTATCGCAAAGTAAACTTCGCTACTGACAGCTGAGCGCAAAGAGGTGCTGCCTTGATTGTGTTTCATTGGCGAAGATAATCAGAGAGCGATTGAAGCAGCGAACTCAACGCGCAATCTAGCAAGGAACGTGGCATAATAGTGCGGACGCTGACAAAAGAAGTCGAGTCTCTCGAGACCACTCCGTTGTACTTTGATTCCTTCATATTTACACGCTACTACACTACATAGCGGTGGCGCATGAACTGGTCCACAAGAACTGGGATAGCGCGAACGCCAGGACACTGACACACTCGCAAAGCTGCCGTTGTCTTCCTTTCGTCCGAAGTAGCCAACTCAATGATCTCGTTCAGAAACACCGATAGGAGTTTCTTTCGTGCTTCGACACCAGCGCAGAGCTTGACGATCGTTGCAGGTTGCTTGTAGCAATTTAGCATGAACAGTCGGAAGCGATCGCAGTAGCGACAAGCGCCAACAATTTCGCGTCGAGCATGCTGAGAAACATGTCGACGGAGCAAATCAAAGTCGCTGAAGCGGCGAAACACCACGTAGTCAGGTTTTCGAAGTGGGTCGTCCACCGACTTCACGTTCGTCGGAATTCGGTTCACTTGGTGTCGAAAGTACACTTCCACCTTGTAGAACACGACACCACCACGCACTCGAGTGTCTTGGATCTCGACATGGTCGAACTTGTCCAGCGAAGCGATCGGATCCCATCGAGAACGCGATGTATCAACTTGTTTCGTCTGCGGTTTGTGCTGCTTCAAACTTGGTCCTGGCACCTTGGGCTGAGTCATGATGCACACACGACTTGTTGTTACCGGAACAAAACGAATTCAAAAGTGGTAACGGGTGGAGACGCAGCGGACATGAACGTAGCGACATGAGGGACAAGCAAATCACTTCACCCATTGAGACGGAGCACAAAGCTGGACCAAGCAGAAATGCAACCAACAACTTTTAGCAAAATACCAATCTCCAGCAGCGTGTTGCCTTCCAAGTTGCCGAATGTACGTGTATGTAGTATACAGAGAGCTCAAATTTGTTTGATTAGCGCAGCGCATCCGAATTCTTGATCAAGACCCGTGTATCATCTCAATGCCATTGATAGTTTCTTGTCTCATGTAGCACTGCAACCACATCAAGTTGTCTCCCAGTAGTGACCCTATTTTCGACACTTTGGAACGATGGCCCCACCAACAGCCAAGAAGAAGAAAAGCAAAGATGTACGAGGAGCTACAACAAACTATTGTGACTCGATGGACTAACTCGATTATGTGGTACCTACCAACTAGAATCGCTATGTGTACATCACAGAACGCACGAGGGTGCGTTTAAAAGTTTTCTGTTTTGCTAAGCGGATACTTCTAAGCTCAACGATGAACTTGCTGTGTAGTATCTGCAACACGACATTCCTCCGGTTGACACAGTGGTCGAGGAAGATAAGTTGCAAAAGAAACTCGTGCTTGCCAGGGAAAACGGGGACTGGAAGATGGAAGCTCAATCCTTGATGCAACTCGGTCAGCTCATGAAGTGGCGGGGTCGTGAAGAACAGGGAGATGCATACCAAATTCAGGCATCTTCTATACTTCGGACGCATACATTCGCGGATGAAGACGACCAAAGTGAATAACTTGCTGAGTTACTTGAGTTTTTAGTTTCTAGTTGCCGAAATTCAGTTGGTGCGTCTTGCTAACGCCCGCAGCTCTTGCATTGCGTTGGCAAAATACTTGGTGTCTGCATGGTACTGACGACGGGCATTTGCTCCCATGGCACTTCGCTGCTCACTTGTCGTTGACTGTACCATTTGTAGAACCACATCGCAAATATCGGGGCCTTTGAATGATGCGATAAGGCCATCGACGTCCTTAAAACCATGTTTTCCCATGTAACCTCCTCCCATTAGTACTCTTGGATGCTTTCGGCGCTCTACAGGGATCAGAAACCCAGTCTCATTCGATGCATTCATCATCGGGGATAAATCCGTCGTAACAATGACAGCCCCAGCAGCTCGGGCCTGATTAATGTAGTGCCCGTAGCCTTCACTCACACTAGGACACATGAAAAACGCAGCTTCTGCAGTCATTTTCGTGAACTCGGCGCGGTCTATCAAACCTACGTGGACGTTGAGAGGGCTTCGACTGTACTGCAAAAATTTCTTGGATTTGGGCGGGAACAAGCGGTCAAAAGGCTCGTTGGCGATGTACACGTCGAGAGGTGGCAGGTTTGGAACGAATATCCAGCACTGCAAGAGCAGCTGAGTGCCTTTTCCAGTTCTAGTGCCAGCGGTGTGAATGAATTTGAGGGTAGAAAAATCCTTAGGCTTGATAGCACCTTCACCCAAACGTTTGCGATCGAATTGAGCCTGATCAGAACTCGTGTGTTTCGTGTAGAAGACTTTCGTATTGCGTCGATTGCCCTCTTGCTCGTACCACTTGGTCACTCGGTCGTAGCAATCCTTCGTTTTGCACAACACGGCATCAACTTTCCAGTAGTGAACTGCTGTGAGCTCAAACATTTCAATGTTGGGCATGAGATAAATTGGCTTGTCCTTTGGCCATCGCGGTGACGACGGAACTCCTTCCCAGTAATGATTGAAGAATATCATAGGCGTCTTGGGACACAGATCGTAGTAGTCGACGTCGCGTCCGAGATCCGGATCAAAAAAATTGATCTCGAGAGCCCATATCGGTAGCAACCTCGAATTCAAGTCTAGCAAAAGTCACAACAACAAAATCAGCTTCATGTGAACAATGACTCGCAACTTTCTCGTAGTTTCAAACGTACACTTGGCATACGCCACTGCGTCCTCGCAGTATCCGTTGCCATGCAGACTTGATGGTAGAAAAATATCCACATCGGGACACTGTCGAAGTTTGTGTAGTAAATCTGCGTCACTCTGATGCATCACAACTTGTGGGTTGCTTGCTGTTCCATTGGCCAGTTGATGCCCTGGAGAACCGAATTCCCACGGTAGCGACGCGTTCTTGTCCAGTACGCAGCGTTCATGAAGTAAACTCAAGTGCAGCAAGTCTTCCTCGGACACTTCGGTTTGGTCGGATAGTCCGAAAACTTTGCCTTGACTTGGACTTCCAGTACGTTTCAGCCACGACACTCCAGCGTTCACAGCTCGTTGCAATCGTGAGTTGCTGGTCAGTCGGTCCTTGGAGATTTCAAGCAACGACGACGTTTGTAGCATGAGAACGAAACCCCACAACACTAGGAGAACCACGAACACGCGATGCAACTTGAGATTTCGAGGAGACGGAGGCTTCTCCATGGTGACAGGACCAGTGAACCACAGAGTGACGACCTTAAACAACGCAATGGAAAGTGACGATCGCTTGCGGCATCGAGCGCCAGTATTTTTCATGAGCACATTTCGTGATGGTGATGTGGAACATGTGCGGACGTCACAATCCCCTCCTCCTCTTCTCGATCATTGCTAGCAACATGTGAACCAACGGGATGAAGTCTTCATTGCAGGAGTTGAGTCAAGCAACAATGTTCATATTCAAGCGTACTGTACCAATGTGTTTCATCTATCGTGAAGTATTATTTCGTGTTTATCCAGTTGAATTCGTATTGTTGGTGAAACGAAGTACTTCTTGCATGGCCTTGGCGAAATATTTCGTGTCTGCGTGGTATTGGCGTTTAGCATTGAAGCCCATTGTGGCTCGTTCCAGTGGCGTGGTCGACTGCATCAATGTTTTAACTGCGCGACAGACATCGGAGCTTTCGAACGAGGCCACGAGACCACTAACTCCTTTCAAACCATAGAAACCCTTGTACTTGCCGCCCAACATGACCATCGGGTGTTTGTGAGCTTGCACCGGAATCAAGAGACCCGTCTCATTCCCAGTGATCAACTCGTTCATCGGAGCCAAGTCGGTTGTAATGATGAGGCCTCCAGAAGCTCGTGCCTGGTTGATATAGTGTCCATACCCTTCGCTGTAACTTGGATTCACGAAAAACGCGGCTTCGGCTGTGAGTTTGCTGACATTCATGCCGCCAACCAAGCCCAAGTGGATCCTCACGGGGCTGAGACTGCGCTTGATCTTCATTTTGTACGACGCCGGGAACAAGCGATAGAATGGTTTTCGATCGATATACACATCAATGGGAGGCAAACCTTCTGTGTACGTCCAGCACTCCAAAATCTCTCTCGTGCCTTTGGAAGAGCTCGTTCCAGCAGTATGGAGAAACTTCACGTCAACGAAATCCTTTGCTGCAACTGCATATTCGCCTAAACGCTTGCGAGCAAACAAGGCTTGGTCTGAAGACGTGTGCTTGGTATAAAACACGGTTGCGTTGCGAGGGTTGCCTTCTTGTCTGTACCATTGCGTCACTCGGTCATAACATTCGTTTGTCTTGCAGAGTACAGCGTCGACGCCCCAAAAGTGGTTTGCAGTGAGCTCCACCATTTCAATGTTGGGCATCATGTACACTGGTTTTGACTTCGGCCATCGTTTCGACGTCGGAAGCTCTTGCCAGTGATGATCGAAGAACAACATGGGAGTGTTGGTGCACAAGTCGAAATAGTCAACTTCACGTCCGAGATCGGGGTCGTGGAACTTCATTTGAAGCGCCCAAGCTGGCAGAAGACGGGACTTGAGATCTGTTCAAAGTACAAACAAAAAATAATACCAACATTAGTTAGTGTCATTTTTCAATTGCAACACGGACAACCACAGAAAACTAAGGACGTACACTTGACGTACGCAGCAGCATCTTCACAATACGCATTGGTATGCTGTTCAACGGGTAAAAAGACATCAACGTCAGGACATTGCCGAAGTTTCTGCAGTAGATCCGGATCGCTTGGATGCATGAGTTCGAACGAGTTGTTGGCCTTCGTGCCTGGCATCTGATGACCGGGTGAACCGTATTGCCAACGCAGTGAGACGTTCTTGTCTCCCATGCAAACTTCATGCAGCAAACTCAAGTGTAAAAGGTCTTTGTCCGGAACAGCCTCAGCAGGTGACAACACATTGGTAAAGCGAAAGCTCCACGACAGTCGACTTCGTACAGCTCCGAGCATGGACGAAGTCTCCACAAAGAGCGTGACGACTCCAAGTACCAACAAAGGCACCAGAAGGAGAACCAGCCAACTTTGACGAGACCGTGACGTCGGAGGAGCAACCGACTTGTTCATAGCGACCAATTCTGCAATACGACAAGTGGAGGCAATTGGTGTGTACGTGGCGTCAAATCCTTGCAAATTGTGCTCGCTTTCATAGCTCCACGAACCGGAACACTGGCTTTCGGGAGAGCTTGTGAGGCAGATTACTTGGAGACAAACGCAACAGATTGTCATCCGGTTCCAAGTGCTGCAACAGGAACATCTATCCTAAACGGAATGGAGCACAAGTCACATGTCAACTTTCTACTGCAAGCGAATTCTCGACAAAAATCATAGCCACAACACTTTGTTTTCTGTTTTTTTGGGATCAAACCTTGCAAAATGATCACTGGTACATGTAGTTGTTGCTATTGTTTGTCTTGACCGTCGCTTTATACCATTTACTTTACCACTTCAAACCCAACAACCACTACGCGTTTGGATCAATACGTTTTACTATCAAACCTCTACATCTCTCTGATCATACTTCTCCTCTTGCAAACTTTCGCAAGTCTTGCATCTCGCTGGCAAAGTACTTGGTGTCCTCGTGGTATTGTCTGCGTGCTTTTTCGCCCATGGCAGCGCGTTGCTCGGGGGTTGTGAATTTTACCATCTCTTGGACCGACTTGCAGAGTCCGTAGTACGAAAACGCAGCGACCAAACCGCTGACTCCTCTCAGTCCGTGGTCTCCACTATACTTGCCACCGAGCAGCATCCGATCATCTTTCTGAAGTCTTGCTGGGACCAAAACACCCATGTCTCGTGAAGGAATGAGCTCGTTCATCGGCGCTGCATCCGTTGTGACAATAACAGCTCCAGAAGCTCTCGCTTGGTTGATATAGTGGCCGTAGCCCTCACTCCGGCTTGGACACATGAGAAATGCCGCCTCTGCTGTCATTTTCGTGAACTCGGAGCGCTCGACCATGCCCAAGTGGACGTTCACAGGACTGCGCGTGAACTTCAGCTTGGTTTGGAACTGCGTCGGCATCATGTAGTTGTACGCACTTTCGTTGATGTACACGTCCAGTGGAGGCAAACCTGCTGTAGAAGTCCAGCACTCCAACACCGCTCGCGTTCCTTTCCAGATGCTCGTACCAGGAGTGTGGAGGAACTTCACGTCCAAGAAGTTCTTGGGCGCAATAGCGTCGTCACCCAAACGTTTGCGAGCGAATTGAGCCTGGTCCGAAGACGTGTGTTTCGTGTAGAAGACTTCGGCATTGCGTGGGTTGCCTTCTTGTTCATACCAGCGCGTGACTCGGTCGAAACACACTTGCGTCTTGCACAGCACAGCGTCCACTTTCCAGTAGAACTCGGGCGTGAGTTCGATCATCTCAATGTTGGGCATCAAGTAGATGGGTTTGTCCTTGGGCCAGCGAGGCATCGAAGGCACGTCGTCCCAGTAGTGATTGAAGAAGATCATGGGCGTCTCGGGACACAAGTCGAAGTAGTCGACGTCTCGCCCCAGCTCCGGGTCGTGCATCTTGACTTGCAGCGCCCAAAGGGGCAGCAGCCTCGAGTTCAAGTCTGCAAACCACATCACCATTGTCAGAATCCTCTGTACCATCCAAACGACTTGCTCAATGAGACTCACACTTGGCGTACGCGACGGCGTCCTCGCAATACCCATTGCCGTGCAAATGGTGGGGCAGGAACACGTCGACGTCCGGACATTGGCGCAGTTTCGGCAGCAAGTCCGAGTCATTCCGGTGCACGAGAACCTGCGGGTTGCTGGCCGTGGCGTTGGGCAGTTGATCCCCCGGACGGCCGAACGCCCACGGCAAGACGGCGTCCGTGTCGGTCACGCAGTTTTCATGCAGCAAACTCAAATGCAGTAGGTCTTCCTCGGACACTTGGTCCTCTGCTTCACTGTGCTCTAGTGATTGACTGCGTCGTCTCGTGACGCTCTTGACCACTCGAAAGCGGGAGGTGCCCGCCAATTCCTCACCGAGCAGCGACGAGATCTGCACCGCAAGAGTGAGCAGCCCCAGCACTAGCAGCGCCATGAGGAAGCGGTGCAGCCAATTGACAGAAGACGTGGGCGTGTTCATTGCTGATCCGAGAGTGACGTACGTGCAGGGGGTGCACTGCACCGTCACAAGTCGCACGTGATGGGGAGGAAGGGGATTTGAGCAGCAGGAGCCGTTCAGTATCCGATCGGCCATGAAGGAGGCACCAGCCGCTTCGCTCTAGATGCATCGGCTCCTGCTGGCACTTGTGGCCTTGTGTGCATTGGCGCTGGTATTGGAAACCTTGTCGCTGGAGTCGGACGATATCGGAGACCTTCGACTGCGGACTGTCAACTTTGGCGTCTTGTGGACAGAGGACGAGGTGTGGATGGAGGCGGACGAGGACGTGCCAGTGGTTGACCGATTGCATTTGAGTTTGCTGCATGAAGTTTGCGTCTCGAACGAGGACGCCGTCGTGTTCTGGCAGTTCGGGTCGCCCGTCAGGAGCTCACCAACGACCCAATGCCACGGCGGACAATGACGACCAAGTGGTGCACCGGAACGACAGCAAGTTGCTCGACAAGCTGCGCCAGTGTCCGGACGTGGACATTTTCCTGCCTTCGGGACTGCGTGGCAACGGATACTGCGAAGACGCCGTCGCGTACGCCAAATGTGAGTTGATCTGATGGTTGAAGGTGGTTGGAGGTGGTGTCTGACGGTGCTGGTTGTTGTCGATCTCGAGTCGAGACTGCTGCCCATGTGGGTGCTGGAGACCAAGTTCTTGGACAAGGAACTCGGACGTGAAGTCGACTACTTCGACTTGTGTCCCGAGACGCCCATGATCTTCTTCAATCACTACTGGGACGGCGTGCCCGAGTCTCCACGTTGGCCCAAGGACAAGCCACTGTACTTGATGCCCAACATTGAGATGATCGAGCTCACGCCTGACCATTATTGGGGTGTGGATGCTGTCTTGTGCAAGACGCACGTATGCTACGACCGAGTCACGAGATGGTACGCAGAGAATGGCAACCCGCGCAACACCAAAGTGTTCTACACCAAGCACACGTCGTCCGACCAAGCAGAATTTGCAAGACATCGACTGGGGAACGACTCGGTCGCTCCGAAAGATTTCTCAAGCGTGAAATTCGTCCACACAGCAGGCACGAGCGTTTGGAAAGGCACGAGAGAACTGGTGGACTGCTGGGTCATGGCGTCCGGACTGCCTCCTTTGGACATTTACATCGACGACAGCTCGTTTAACTTTCTCTTTCCACCGTCCTACAAGCGCAAGTTGGATCGTAGTCGAAGCCCCGTGCACATTGAGCACGGGATGTTGGCACCGCAAAACTTTAGCAAACTTACAGCAGAGTCGGCATTTTTCGTGTGTCCGAGTCGGAGTGAAGGGTACGGCCACTATATCAACCAAGCGCGTGCATTCGGCGGCGTTGTGATCACTACCGACGCCCACCCGATGAACGAATTGATTGTCTCGAACGAAATGGGCGTTCTCGTTCCAGCTCAATATCAACACGACCCGAAGATGCTTCTTGGAGGCAAGTACAAAGGCAAACATGGACTGAAAGACCCAAATGGACTGCTGGTCAGGTACAATTCCCACAGACTCTGCAATACGATCAAGGCATTTGTAAATTCTTCAACTACCGAGCAGCGTGCAGCTATGGGCGCCCGAGCGCGTCGACAATATCACGAAGACACCAAGTATTTCGCTCGTGCCATGCGAAAGTTGCGCAAGTTTGCCAAGAAGGAGCTCTCAGATGAAGAGATTCAATGAAGAGATTCCATCGCAATGAGCAAGTTGCTCAAACCTGTGGGGATATAACGCAGGTATGGCATAACAGCAACGATTGAAGTACTTGTGCGCTCTTAGCAATAATGAGACGCTCGACATGAACATTTATTTCGGCCGGTTCCTTCCCTCAGAGCTGGGCCGAGTCTATTACTTAACTATCTCTAATCTGCTTCGTGACAACTCGGTGGTAAACTCATCTCGAATGAACTGTTAGTCGCTTGAAATGACCTCGATATCGTCGCTCGCATTTTCAAATGCGTTGGCCTGTTTCCGTGCCAGAGCGCGCAACTCCAGCATCGCGTGCTCGAAGTACTTGGTATCTTTGTGGTACTGCAGTCGGGCGTTTTCGCCCATTGCCTTTCGCTGGTCGATGTCAATGTCGTTAAGGAGGTGCTCGACCGTGTTACACAAGTCCTTGGCACTGAAGTAAGCCACCAATCCAGGTACGTTCTTGAGTCCGTGACGTTTCCTTGACTTTCCACCTAGGAAGATATTGCGGTCGTGACCTACTCTGGTTCGCACTTTCAGTCCCATGTCGTCGTTCTCAATCAGCTCTTTCATGGGATCCATGTCAGTGGTGATAATGACGCCACCCGATGCACGCGCCTGATTCATGTAATGGCCATATCCCTCCATCTGACTGGGACACAGGAAATAGGAGTTCTCAGCTATAGCTTTAGTGAACGTATTAGCGTCCACTTCATCCGTCGTGAGTTTGATCTGACTCTTGGCAATGCGCTTGTCGTACACCCCTTGAACATGCCGTCGTAGGCCCATTTGTGAATGTACAAGTCCAACGGCGGGAAAGGTGGGCGAGACAACCAGCACTCGATCACCTGACGCGTTCCTTTCCAATAGCTCCCACCCACTGTGTGGATAAATCGCACATCATTAAAGTCTTTGGGCTTGACTTCATCTCCTAAGACACGGCGCGCGTAGCTCGCCTGGTCCGACGACGTGTGCTTGGTATAAATCACCTTGGCATCGTGCGGATTTCCCTCCTGTTCGTACCATTTGTTCACGCGGTCTTCACAAATTCGCGTCTTGCAGAGCACGACGTCTACGCGCCAGAAGTGGCTCTCATCCAGCTCCCACATCTCGATATTGGGCATTAAATACATTTTCTTGCCCTTGGGCCATCGCGGAGAGGACGGAATGTCCTCCCAATAGTGCTGGAAGAACATCATGGGCGTCTTGGGGCACAGATCAAAGTAGTCCACCTTCCGTCCGAGCTCGGGGTCGTACATCTTCTTGGTCAGCGCCCACAGCGGCAACAGTCTCGAGTTCAGGTACTTTGTGTACGCCATCGTGTCCTCGCAGTAGCCATTATTCCGCACCCCAGAGGGCAGGAACAAGTCCACATCAGGACACTGTTTCAGCTTCTGCAGCAGGTCCGGGTCGTCCTCATGGACCAACGTGGCCAAATTGTGCTCCTCGTCGTCCTGATGGGGTCCTGGAGCTCCAAATTCCCACGAAACAATTGCGTCTTTGTGTGCAATGCACACGCCATGCAGTAAACTCAAGTGGAACAAGTCGTCGGGCGTCACGTGGTCGCTGCCATTGGCAAAGAGCTCGTCCAACGTGATTGTTGCAGTGTTTTCCTCCTCCTGACCGCTAGAGGAGCCCGATTTCCGCTCCAGAGCCGCCGTTCGATGCTGCAACAATTGCTGCGTGAACTCGAAGCCGTTGGACGCGGCGGTGGGCGCTGCACGTCGCAGTTTCGGCTGGAAATCGAGTGTCGAGGCTTCCAGAGCCAACGCCATGAGTCCCGTGGCCAGGAGAAGCGCCAGAATGCCGCGGATCCAGAGGTTCGTGGACCGCCCGGAGGCGCTGGTGCTGGCGCTGGAGCTGTTGCTGCTGGTCATGCGACGCAGGAGGACGAGAGTGAGCAAGGGATAGTCAGTCGGCCGCTGCGTATGGCTCTTGGACTATCATTTGCTGCTCTGTATTTTTGGGATCGGTCTCGAGGGGATAGAAATGATACACGATTTGACAAAGGTTGGTGTGATGGAAGTAGAGGGTATGGGTGGAGGACCCGGAAAGGGAAGAGATGAGGTGGATACAGTACCAGTAAATGACCTTTTGACGCTTGAGACGCCCATTACGTGTGGCGCACACGATTGCGGTGGAGCGTCGAGACCAGCATCTCAGTTGCAGTCTGCTTCAGTCTGCAGGAAGAGGAAGTTTTAGAATAAAGGAGTTCGCTGCCCCGATCGATACTTTGAATCTGCCAATGTCGCCATTGAGCCAGGTCAGCACCCACCTAGCACCCAAAGTATCATTTGGCATGCTCTTAACCGCACAATAGACGACACTTCTGACTTGTATCCACTTCCCCCAAGTCCATTTCCCCAAAATGTAGCCATAATCTGATTCCGCCTCCTATTGGTCCATCTTCTACCGTCTGATTCCGTCGCAACAGCGCAACTGCCGAGTGTATCATCATCCCCATGACGGCGCCGCCACCTCGCGCTCGCTCGGGCAGCGTCACTTCCCGTCGCCATCGCTCGCTGCTGCTGCTTTTGGGTTTACTAATCACTGTCGTATTGGGCGCGTTGGCCTTCGAATTGTCCTTCGTGACGCCGGAGACCGTGGACATTGAGGAATACCGAGACGTTCTGCACGTTCTGGCCGCCGCCGCCGCCGCTGAAGACGCCGACAAAGCGCCACCTTCGAGAGCCGATGCGTTCTACCCGGACGCCGTTTTTGAGACGGACTGGAGCCTCAAAATCAAGGAAAAAGACATTCTGCACGAAGCGGCGCTGCACCGCGGCTGTGTCAAGCACAAGAACAGCGTCATCCAATGGACCTTCGGCCAGGACGCGGCGACAGACCTCAGCCAATTGGTGAACGAGAGCGACCCGGACTTGCTGCAGAAGTTGCGCCAATGTCCCGACGTCGACGTGTTCCTGCCCGAGGGCTTGCGCTCGTTCGGCTACTGTGAAGACGCCGCCGCGTACACCAAGTGTACGTCAAGTGTCAATTTCTATCGCTAGTGTGATATTGTTGCTGATGCGGGGGTGCTTTTCGTGTGTTTCTATTTCTATCGCAGTTTTGCAGGCCAGGATGTTGCCTCGCTGGGTTTTCGAGCACAAATTCCAAGACGAAACGCGGAATAGGACGATTACGTATCACGATTTGTGTCCCAACACGCCCGTGATCTTCTTTAATCATTATTGGGAAGAATTACCCGATGCTCCCGATTGGCCCGCTGCGAAACCTCTGTACCTAATGCCGAATATGGAAATGTATGAGCTCGAGAGCGAACACTACTGGAGAGCAGACGTGATTTTGTGCAAGACGGCATTGTGTTCGAGATATTTGAGGAAATGGTTCAAACAAGAAGGGAACCCCAGAGGAACGAGGGTTCTGTACACCAGACACACGACGTCCAATTTGGCGTTGACGTTCAAGAGCCAATTGACGGCCAGTGAATTGCACGCGAGACCCGAAAAGAATTTCTCCGATGTCGAATTCCTGCATACAGCAGGCACGAGCATCCAGAAAGGAACGAGACAAGTGCTGGATTGTTGGCTGGCGAGATCCGATTTGCCTCCGCTGCAGCTGCACATGGCTCAGGATTTGTTTGACGGCGCGTTCAAAGCCAAATACGCCACCAAGATCGACAAGAGCAACAACGTTTTCCTCCACACGGGGCGGTTGGAACCGACAGCTTTCGGTCGGTTGATCTCGGACGCGGCGTTCTTCATGTGTCCAAGTTTGCAAGAAGGTTACGGTCACTATATCAACCAGGCTCGGTCGTCTCGAGCATTGATCTTTACAACCGACATCGCGCCTATGAACGAGTTGATCACTCCGTCGTCCGGTGCTCTGATTCGAGCGAGAGGGATCGCCCATGACGGCCAGTTTTTAGGTGGCAAGTCCAAGAAGGAGCACGCGCTGCGTGGTGTCCCGGGATTCGTTGCTGACTTTGGTGGTCGAGCGGTGTGCGATGCGGTAGTGGACATGCTGAAGAGCACGACGCCAGAAGAGCGCGCTAAACGTGCTGACAGAGCCCTGCAGCAGTATTACTTCGACACGGTCTTCTTCGCGCAGAAAATGCAGGAGCTCCGTGATTTCGCGCGGGCACACAGCCATCTCGGCCGCTCCCACGGCACGTTAAGGCGACACGAAGACGAATCGGAAGCGTCGTCCAAGCCTTCCAACCCGCACTGAATGAAGCGAGTCGTAGAGATAGTTGAGTCGCGTGATGTCCCGAGCGCGTTTTGAGCACCTTGAGAATACAAGAGAACGTTTTGCCACTACCTCGAACAGCAAGGTATCAGCTAACGAGCGTCACGCGGGACTTGCACTGAAAGTGTTCGTGTTTTCGGATCTTGAATCGAAGTTCGGTCGGTAGTTCCTCACGGTCGTTGCTGCTTTTGATGCTGTGCGTTCCAGAAGGAGTTTCCAACGGGGGACACATTTTGGTGCTGAAGTACATGGCGACCAGCTAAGACTATAAACTAACACCAGTGCCAAGGTTTCAGGACAGGCTCAGGTGAGTCCGTTTCCGGGCGGTTGGCATTCTGCCGGTCGGAGAGACGTCGAAGTTGTACGTTGCCATGGGCAGTTTCCAATTATCGTTGGTGGTGGCATGAGGACAGCGTTGGTGGTACCCCGTGAAGCCTTTAGCAGCGTCTTCAAACCCTCTAAAAAGAGGACAAGAGGTGGCAAGTCTCGACCATCTCCACCATTGCTGCTACCTTTGCTGCTATGTGTTCCATTGGCTTTAACGCTGTGGTCGATTTCAGCCGAGTTGTCCCTGTTGACACCAGGCTTCACCGCTGTGAGCGAAATTCAACGGATCTTGAATGCTGCAGAAGAAAGTTCTCCTGTGCTCGATAGCACCGATGAGTCTCTGCTGTTTAATGCTACTTTCTACCCGGAAGACGTGTTCGAAGTGGACTGGAGCAAGCACATCAAGGCAAGCGATATTCTACACGAAAGTGCTCTGCATCGTGGATGTGTCGAACACAAGAACAGCATAATCCCGTGGACTTTTGGACGAGTCGGTCAAAGTGAAGGTGACAAAATCAACGAGTTGTTGAACCGTGAAGACCCATATCTACTGGAAAGACTTCGACGATGCCCGGATGTCGATATTTTACTGCCTGACCACTTGCGTTCCTTTGGCTATTGTGAAGATGCAGCAGCCTACACGAAATGTACGTTGACGTAGCACTTTGGTTGATACTGACAAGCTTCTAATGCTTTGTTTTGCCTTTTCTGCGTAGTTCTGGAGTCAAGAATGCTACCTCAGTGGGTATTGGAGCTGCAGTTTCAAGATGCTGCCAGGAATCGCTCCATCACCTACCACGACTTGTGTCCGCACACGCCGATGATCTTCTTTAACCACTACTGGGAAGGTGCAGTCGACGTACCCAACTGGCCAGCAGCTAAACCTTTGTACCTCATGCCCAACATCGAAATGTACGAGCTGGAGAGCATGCACTACTGGCGAGCCGATGTCATTTTGTGCAAAACAGCACTTTGTGCTCGATACTTGAGGAAGTGGTTGAGTCAAGAAGGAAACCCTCGAGGTACGCGTGTGGTGTACACGCGTCATACGACCACAAACTTGGCGTTGACTGTCAAGAGTGAACTGAGCTCGAGTGAAGCGCGTGAACTCTCGAAGAAGAACTTCTCCGACATTTCGTTCTTGCACACGGCAGGCAAAAGCATTCAGAAAGGGACACGTCAAATCTTGGACTGCTGGCTGGACCAACCCGACTTCCCACGACTAGACTTCTACATGGATCAAGAGCTCTACAATAACGATTTTAGTGACTACGAAGAGCGCATCAGTGAAAGCAGCAACGTTCACCTTCACACGGGTCAATTGTCGGCTGGAGAATTCGGACGCGTGATCGCTCAGGGTCGCTACTTTTTGTGTACTAGCATGATGGAAGGCTACGGGCACTACATCAACCAAGCTCGATCTTCAAATGCGTTTATCATCACGACAGATGCAGCACCGATGAACGAATTGATCACACCGTCGTCCGGTGCACTCGTGAAAGCTAGAACCATCGCGTACAGAGAACAGTTCATGGGTGGAGTATCGGACAAGCAACACGCACTACGAAACATCTCCGGACTCGTGGCCAAGTTTGAAAGAGACGACGTGTGCGACACCATCGTCACTCTTTTGCAGGACTCGACACCGGAAGATCGGGAACTGCGTGCCAACAGAGCACTTCAACAATATTACTTCGACACGGTCTTCTTCGCTCATAAAATGAAAGAGTTGAGGACATTCGCTCGCGCCATGAGCCACCCAAGTCTTCGTGGTAAAATTCTGAATGGCGGGCCATCGATCGCGTAGCTGCAGTGAAGTCTAAGAGATGAAGAATATTCTTCTCTAAGAAAGAAAAAATATAACTAGTATTTTCAATTGAATTCACGTTCGTATCCCATTGAAGCTTGCATCCTTTTGTCGTGAAGCTGAAAAATTAGGGACCTGATCGTTGCATCAAACTTTGGTTTCTACGTGTAGGAACCGCTATTTCCGACGGTTGCCTTTTGTGAAGTCGATCGTTGCATTTTCACTCTTTAATTGCTGCCAACTCGATCGGATTCCTTCACGATGGACATCATGATGCGTCTCAAAGGTGCAGGTTTCTCAGCCATCGCCAATGCATTTCGTGAACGTGAGAAGAGATTGGGTGGAGGTTTACCACTTCTCGATTTTGTAGAGATCGTGCTGCCTGGACTACCACGACCAAAGACGGCGGAGGAGAAAGCTGCCAGTGTGAGTGCACTCGTGGACCTTTTTGAAGACATTGACATCAATGGTGACGGTGTCATGGAATTTGACGAATTCACAAGTTTCTGTGTCGACGCTGGCATGGTAGCGACGAGGACTCAAGTGTCAACTCTCAAACATCGCTACGAACGAGACCCCAAACAAGCTCTCAAGACAACTGCAGCAGTGATACCTACTTTCCATTCAAATTCGAGTAATTCTACAAGTACCAGCCCACTTTTGAATCAACCAAGTACGGGGATCGAGAAGCTCAGGTGGTCCCCAGGCTTTCGGATGTTCCTCGTCCTAGAAAATGCTGCTCGGTCGGTGAAGATTTTCACGAGCGAAGGGAAATTCGTGACGGAGGTGAGTGTCGTCGAAAAGCAGACCCAAACTAATGGTACCAGTTCTGTATCGAACGTACCTATCAACGATGTACTTCTCATAGGTGACGGAGTGGCATTTGTGACCCCAACATCAGCAGCACCTCCATCAGCTTCCAGTGTCTCGATTCTTGATGCTGTCTTCGTTCACCGCTACCAGTGGCTCGGTATCAGTACAACCGATTTTGCCATTTCATTCTACGACATGAGCGACTCGAGAAAAGTATCTTCGACAACAAGTTCTTCATCCAACAGAGAGTTTTCTTTACTGAAAAATCTCGGTCTTACAACTACGACTGCGCAGATAACTTTACGCTTTTGTGAGAGTTCGTCATTACTCGTGGGTTCTGGCAACGATTTCATGGTGAACGTTTGGAAAGTGGTGGATGTCGAGACCAAAATCCTGTGGCGACGGCTTTCAAACCACACGGATCTGGTTCTAGATGCGATTGAGATTCCGGTTCACGACTTATTGGTAAGTTGTGATCTCCGACACAGCATTCAGCTCTGGGATATCGCCGATGGCCGTCCCCGTGGATCACTTAACGCTCACGAACGTGGCATTCGGCAGCTTTGCTACTCGACAGATCACGATTTGCTTCTCAGTGCTGGTTTTGAGTTCGAAGCGCTTGCTTGGGATTTAGGTTCTCGTCAAGTGGCTCTCAAGTTGTCAGGCCACCGTGCTCCACTTATTGGTATTCAACTTGCACTCTTCCAGACGGAGCGTGCGATCACTGGTGATACACAAGGAGTGTTTAAAGTTTGGGATATCACCAGAGGCAACGCAAGTTCCTCCGTCTCCAGCACCTCACATGCTGTACAACTCGATTCCGTGGACTTGGGAATGCCGTCAGTGCACGTAGAACCGATTTCGTTTGTAAGCATGCATCCTTACAGTCGAAATCTCTGGGTTGTTACGTCAGGAAGCTGTACATTGCAACACCTGCGCAGTGTACGAGTCCAGCAGTTCGATGAAGTTCCACTCCGAGCCTTTTACCATTACTCGGCCAACAAATTTGTCGTAGTGGCTGGCTCCGTTTGCAGTCTTTGGGACGGCGAGACTGGTTCTTGTTGTGAGGAGTTTACACACGTTGGAAACTTGGGTATTCACGTTGGAAGCAGTAAAACTACTGGTACATCACAAGGGTCTATCAAGAAAGGTTCGTCGTCCTTACCTCCTTCGTACGCAACTACAATGTTAACTGCTCCATCCGTTCCAACCAATTCAACGTCAAGATCTGCACAATCAAATCACAATGAGCCTGGAACGGAGCTTTTAACTTGTGCACATGATGCAAAGTGTCGAAAACTCGTAGTGATGTCGGAGTTGGGAGCGTTGGGTGTTTTCAATTGCCAGAATTTCGTACAGATGCGGCAGTGCCAGGAATCGTTCTTGTCAAAAGCACGAGTACAACGGAAAACTTCGATACCTGGTAAAGCGATGAATTCTGCGCCGTCGTGCGCTGTCGTGGGTCTGCACTACTGCTCGGAAAACAAACTCATCATTGTAACAGACGCAGGAACGAGCGCCATCGTCGTCATGGACGATAATTCAAACCAGGATTCCTCGAAAGGAATTGGTGTATTACGTCGAGTCATTAACATACCTGGAGGCATTTCGATCAGTGCGTATAGCTTCCACGCATCCATGATAGCCACCGTTGCTGCTGATCCCGAGGGAATGACCATTTCACTTTGGGATTTTGAGACTCTCGCCCATCAAGCAAATTGTCGCTACACGCAAGACGGCTCAGTGTCAATACCAACTAGTAAAGATGGTTCAACTTTGACTATCCAAATGCTGCAGTTCTGGGATGAATTCCCCATTTTATTAGCTGGAGATTCCATGGGTGGCGTCTACGTTTTCGCTGTCATGCCATTGCTGCACGCATACACTGGGAAATTACTTCACGCTTTTGCAAATGATCATAGGTCGAATGATGTAAGTCGTCGGCGACGAACTCGTGGAAAATCTTCGAGAGGTATTCAAGAGAATCTGAACGAAGATGAAGACGGAGAGGACGAGAGCGACGACGAAAAAACAAATTCAACTGAAGTTGTCACGGAAGCGGCGGAACTCGCGGCTCGAAAACTGTTGTTGAGCAGGAAAAACTTTCGCAAGAACGCGTTGACAGCGATACCAGTGATGAAACCCGAGACGAGCGATACAACGCAACCAAAATCACCCATGGAGACTTCATTCGCTGTGACGTGCATGAAAGTGGTGTTAGATGAGGAAAGTGATCAGTATTTACTGTTTGTAGGTGACGAACAGGGCTGTGTAGGAATTTGGGACCCTGCTGTCATGATGCGAAGACTGACACTTTCCAAGATTCCCGAGATCAAGTGCAAGTACTTACGCCGTGGGTATCAGCCCAAAGCCATGTTTTATCGTGATTTTCTCAAAGACACAGCAGACACCGATGGTAGCCTTCCAAACCAAAGAGATAAACACCGTCAAGCGGTTAGTCATGGATCATCGAGTGATTGGAGAGGAGCTATGCTACTAGGAGAGGATATGGAGCACATGAATGTCCGTGCGTCTCACATGGACCTGAAAAGACTTTCACGAAGACGCCAAGAAAGTCGGGCACCTCGTCCAGTTTCAAGCAATGGCACAAACACTTCAAAGCCTTCAGGGCAGCAAAGCCAAAAGAACTCGTCACCTGCTCACGTGAAAGAAGCAGCAGTGGTAAATGCCGTAGCTGCTGCCGAGTTCTTGCTAAACAAAGGTTCCGCTTTTTCCACGCCAAAACATCGATCAGTTCGCGGCTTGAGTTTAACTCAAACTAGTATTTCACCGGAGTCGAGTTCGTCTTGGCCTGGTAGTGCTTGTTACGAAGCTTTCCCACGAGATGTGATACTAGTGCGGCGCTGGCAGGCGCATATGGATGGAGTTACCAGCTTAGAAATTAGTCGACATCCGAATATCGTGGTAACTTGTGGTTTGGACATGCGAGTTTTTGTGTGGGATTGGCAGGGTGCTTGCTTGGGCAAGTTGTTCGATCCCGAAAATCAAGGATCGTGGCCATGGCGCTTCCGGAAAGACAATGACACACGGATGAAGGAACGTGAAATTCTAGTACGTGACTTGTTGCAAGATCTTGAGAGAACTCCAGCCGAAAAGATGGAGCTGCGTCGTCAGACGCTGTACGCCGAGCATGTGGGTCGCCGAAATGTGAAGGACCTCCGAAATGTCAACGTCATGTTGCTAGAACATATCATCAGCAAGAACCCTGAAATCAAGATGCTTGAGCAGGGCATTAAAGCGAAAAAGGAGCTGACAGAAGCAGTCTCGACGACAGCAACCAAGATTTCAAGATTCCGAGAATCTCGTACCAAGTCAGGAACGCTGCGGACATTGGCATTGTTGCCAGCAAAGGCAAAAAATGCTCCATCGACGACAAGTACTCCACGTCAATCGCTGCGATTGCAGAGCTTGAGCCAGATTGGTCCTCTTGTCCATGAAGAAACTCTCGGACGCAAAGTTTCAGCAGCAAATGACGATCCACCGTCGTTCCTAGAACCAAAAGACCTCAAGATGGACAAAGCGTATCTCGAGAACGAACTCTCCATCACGTGCCCAACTACTTCATCTTCACTCAACGTACATCGATCGAATCGAGATACCGACGTTCAAAACCAGATCCAAACTGAGTACCAAATTGCCCAACAAGCCATCACTACGCGCGCTACACTTACACGAAAAGCACGAGAAATGTACAGCAACATGGAGGGAGTTCGGACACGGCACAGCACTCGAAGACCACCTTCTCCTGATAGAATTGACGACATTGGAGACCCACTCGAAGCATCGGAATTCTTAAAACGACACTTTCCACCTTCGGCACTTGCTGTTCGACCTCAAACAGCTCCTGTTCGCGCATTAACTAGCAGTACTAGCTCAGGACATGTCGGTCTACGCCGTCAAAAGGAAACTTCATCGCAGCGGCTACAAATTTCTGCTTCAGAGACAGCCCTTCCTCCAAACGAGAACACGTTGGTAAATGTAACCCCGGCAAGAAAACTAAGCAACACTGAACCAATCGCTCTGGGCGGTATACGCCGCAGAAGTTCGCTGGATGAAATCTACATGGAGGAATTTCATCGTCATCGTCAGCAGCAACAGCAACAGCATCATAAGGAGAAAAATTTAGCTGACAGCGTCCCGGAGGATACGACAATCGACGGCGATAAACAACCACCGAGACCTCTTCACAAACTTCGCGAAATCAACGACATCATCGATAAAGTGCAAGTGTACTGCAACGATACAGGTGCAGACCAAAATTCAAGACCCGGAACAGCTCCAATGGATCGTCGACGCAGTGTGTCGTTGCTACCTACATCAATTGACAATCCATTCGAGACTTGTTCGGTGCAAACTACCCATGATAGCGAGGTACTGGAAGTTAGTACGGAGACGCTGCGTCAGCACCTGGAGGACACGAAACATCGCATGCAAGAAGCTTTGCGTGGAGATAAGCGCGTACCTCATCGACAGAATCTGCGGCGCCTGCGTCAACAAGCACAGCAGCAGCAACAGAAGCGGCGTATGAACGGCTACCTGCAGCAAAAGCGACGTGAACTCACCACCAACATTGGCAACGTGTTCAAAGGACTTCAGACCGCACAGTGTCTGGCTGGTGTTGGCGAGGAACCTGGTGAAGATGGAGAGCAAACCTCCGATTTACAGCACCGATCCTCGAAAACGGGACTGCTCAAAGTCCGTACCAAAGTTCCTGACCCGGTGTCACCAAAGCTGCTGGCTGCCAAGAAAACGTTCGGCATGTACAGCGTGCAGGAGGTCATGTCGGTCATTCGCCTCTTCTGGTCCATGGACGCCGATGGATCTGGTAACATCTCGCTGATCGAGCTGCAGCGCTTCAAGTCCATGTTTGATAAGCTCGGGTACCCCAACTTGGTTGCCATTTTCCAGGCCATCGACTCGAACGGGGACGGACAAGTCTCTCTGCGTGAACTGCTTGCGACCTGCTTCCACTACGCCTCCAAGAAACAAATTGACGGCATGCTGCAGCTCGCGAAGGTCGGGAATGTGCGTGCGTTCCTCTTGGGTTTGAGTGGGTCTGGCACCGCGACCGACACGAATGGAAAGCTGAATCATAACCTGTTCGCCGGTGTCGGTGGCAAGCTGCTGCCCGAGCACCGACGCGAGTTGATGGCCATTTTCCGCATCTTCGACCACAACGGAGACGGTGGCGTGAGCATGCAGGAGATCATGGAGGCGCTGCGCGTGGACGACGACGACGTCATGGCGGCGGCCATGACCCGCGAACACGACAAGGCTGGACAACGCTACACTTCGGAGCCCGTGGTCTCGAGCGGTCTCACCCGCGAAGACGTGGAGCAGCTCTACCACGAATTCGACCGGGACAAGGACGCCACGCTCGACTTTGACGAGTTCGTCGCCGTCATGGCGAACCTCTACGCCAACAAGCCGAGTCTTCGGTAGGCTGCAACCCACCATCGCCTCTACTTGGCGACAGAGAGACACGAGGTCGCAGTGATCCCTTCATGGTATCACGACCCATTGACAATGGTGTCGACTGGAAGCGGATGGTATAGTTACCTGCAACACAGACAAGTTGCTGCCGTGTGGAATCGAGCAACACAGCCGAACAATTTCGGTTGACGGACTGCAACAGCTCCTGACCGTCTGGATAATGCAGTGCAAGTTGCAGACGATCATGCTCAAGAGCGAGCACACGACGGCAAACATGGTGGGCCGGTAGAAAGGTCAAGTCGGTCCGACCTCTCCTGTAGGAATGGAAAGCCTCAAGCACCTTCGAAAGGTGGCCTGCGTCTCGGTGGACTGAAGTTTGCGTCAGAAAAGTTTGAAAACAAGTGGTGGCGTATTATCTGCAGCAACGCAACATGGTGAAACCTTGACACGTCCCACGCCATTTGTTCGTGGTGTCTTCAGTGCGATACTGAGTAAGTAACGCGATTCGGTGGGCGTTTGACCAAGTGTCTCCACCTCGAAAAACGACTTTTTGGCTGCCCGTTTGTGACCACTTTGCACTCCCAGGGTGGGGCGAACCTGTGGCCCAGCGTCTCTCTCGGATGCATCTTGAGATTTACGATTCACCCGACCGGACGACGACCAAACTCCACCTTGAAGCGCCTTTTAACACCAATCTACACTTGCGAACCAACACACCTTTGGTACATTTCCACATGGCGTTGTGCATGGAGTTCCCATAGTAGGTAAACTCTTTGTCCGGCACAACCAACCTCAAAGTATTTATCCGAGCAGCTCCATCATCGAGAACTTCTCGAAGGCAAAGCTCAAAGCACAAAAGACTGCAAAGGATCAAATCAACCGCCGCCCGATCCTGTTGAGCTCCTCTTTCGATTTGCCTTTCGTGGGGCTCCCTCAACCTCGCGATGCTAGTTCTCGGACAAAGAAGTGCACGAGCTCGAGACACCTCTGCGTGCCTGGCTGTGCGTCGCCGCCATTCTCCATCTTGCCGCCCGGACCGCACTTGAGTGTTGTGTCATGAGTCACCGGTTCCCTCTACAGGAGGCGGTGTTCCCAAAGCTGCAACTGAACGAGTCCGCCAAGGACAAGTTGATCAACACGGCGTTGATGCAGCTCACGCGGGCGTTGCGCGACTACGACAAGTACCAAAAGTGGCAGGCGTCTCGGCCGCCGAGTCTTCGCCACCAACTGCATCCGGCGATGTGGAAACCCGTCAAGACCACGGAACAGCTTACAGTCTATCGCCGAGTACCTGCGGACGACGCAGTGGTGACCGCTCCGTCAAAAGGAACCAGGAGACGAGCACGCAGTAGAACACTCGAAGCGATGCGACTCGCGCGCGCTACAGGTCAGGACTCGGTGTCGTCGGCCCCGAAAGAATCGGTCACCGACGATGCGTGGCCGTGGATCCCGACCCGAGGCTCGGGACCACCGACCACCACCGATTGGAGTATGCCGACGCTGCTTCAGGTAGGAACCATCGAGGGCACATTGGACGACGTCATGTACGGCACCGCTACGTTCGACGCCACTGGGACGTTGATCAAATCTTTCTACACGGCGGAAGAGGTCGTGGACGCCGATACCTTGTACGAGTTTCAGGGCCCCACTCCAGAGGAACCTTTCCGGTTCCTCGGCTTGAAATGGGTCGTCAAGGCCACGTCACCTGCAGTCAAAGCGTTCGTGTGGCCCCGCGATCTCACGTTCATTGCAGCGACAGGCATTTTGAACCGACAGGGTGGTGAACGTGTAGGGTATCACCTCATGCACTCGGTCGATCTGGGCCACGGCTACGGTCCTCTCGAAGGAAAGCGGATCGTGCGTGGTCGGGTGTCGTCCTGTTACCTGTATCGACAGACGTCGTCCAACACCGTGGACGTGTATATGAAAACCAACTTCGAGCCGAACGGTTCAATTCACGAGAGTGTGGCGCTCCTATCCGCAGCGAATAGCCTCACGTACTGCTTGAAGGCTGCGTTGTGCGCTCAAAACAAGAAGCTATCGTGGTTGTTAGCTCACCCGAAAACGGGCGAAACGGAGGCCGGATCGGCAAGACCGAGCACTGTGCGAGTCAAGAAGCGCAACGACTGCGGCGTTTGTACCAGACCGATTGGGACGTTTGCAAGAGCGCACACTTGTCGTGTGTGCACTTCTCGCGCGTGCTCCACTTGCTGTGTGAAGAAGAAACTGAGCTTCCCCGGTCCAGGATATAAGACGGTGGATCAACGCTCGGTGGTGGTTTGTACGCACTGCCTCACGCACGCTCGGAAGCTCAACTCGTTGGAGATTGCCAAGCAGGAAATCACCGAGAACAAGCGGTTGAGTCAGCGTCGTGGCACTCTGCGAGGAACTGAAGCTTTAAGCCGCAGTGCTCGAAGTCGTAGTCACAGCCGACCGGACAGCGTCAAGCCTAGACGAGGAACAGTGACTGAACGAGAACAGGAGAAGGCAGAAGCGGAGAAGGTGTTCCACACAGCCCCCGTTCGGAGGGTTAGTCGGACACCACGTCAAGCATCGTCTCAGAGGAAGGTGGAGTCGAACTCGAAGCCAGCTTGGGATTATAACTCGGAGACCGAAGATAACAACGATGACACAGTGGCGAACTCCAATCCGGTGCTAGCGCCTTTGGACTCGCAACCACGGAATCGTACAAAGGTATGAGGACCCGCAGCAACAGCAGGGGTCCAGCCAAGTCGGTTAGGAAGCCGAAGCCAAGCAAGACGGACGCCACCATTCCTGTGGCGGCAAGTCGAGATGTTTGGGACATCGACTCGGACGCGGAAGACGAGGACGACTACGACTGCTCCGTCGTGAGCTCGCAAGCGGTGTCGATGCACCAACAAGTGCCCGTACAACTCGACGACTCGCTCCCTGAGGCTGTGGTGCAGTATGCGTGGGGAGCGGTGGTGCCGTCGCCGACGAGTGGAAAGTCGCCGGAGTCTCCTGCGCCTTGGCCGTCGCCGCCGTCGTCCCCGCTGCAATCGCCCAAGCCGCTGCCGCAGGAGACGGGGGTGTCTTGGCCAACTGCAGAGGGCGAACGGGCGACCGTGTGGACGCCGCCCACCATGCCACAGATTCCGCGCATCAACGCCGGCGCGTCGACCAACGAGGTGCTGGCGCAGTTCGCCGAGCTCTGCAACGCCGCTGAGAACGTGTACCAGGCTGCGAGGAAGGCCACCATCACGCACTTGGACCCCACCGTGCTGCCCGCGCGGCCGACCACCACGCGACTCGACATGAGCGCCGTGGACTGACGAGTTACGAGGAACTAAACTACTAAAACAAGCTTCCACTTTAACAATACCTTGTGTAGCCATCTTAAAACTGTCCCGTCACATTTTGAAAGCAAAAACTCATAAAATGGTATTTTGGTTTTCTTCTTCTTCATAAAAAAATGTCAACGCACGCTCTCCACTCCCTTTTCAAGTGGTTGGTCCAATGGCTTCCAGTCTTTAAACCTGGTAGGCCTGGAGCGTCGCGGGGGCACCGAAGTGCACTTGGTCGCACTTGAGCTGCACAGCCATCTGACGGATGGCGCTGGCGCTGCGTAGACAGCCCATGTAGCGGTCGTCCTTGGCGGATCCGGCGATGTCGAGACGCTCGCGCGTCTGCAGACGCACACGCGCCACACGGTGGGCGACCGCCAGCAGACACACGACGAAGAGCACGAACAGCACAGCGAAGGAGCCAAAGTTGCCGTTCAAGAGGTTGACGAGCGCCAGCACGAGGAACAGCAGACGGCCCGTGTACGCCACAAAGTCCAGCGCGAGGCCCGTGGAGCACGAGTTGAGGCCCAGACGCGTCTCCAGCTGCGCCAATGACACGCACGGACAGCAGCACACCCACCAGTAGAAGGCGGTGCGCAGGTCGGCGTCGTGCAGCTCCACGGTCCAGAGGTTCATGCGCAACCCGTTGGGATCGAAATCGGCGGTCGCCGTGTTGGGCGTCAGCGCCTTGTTGTCGGGCGTGAGCACCGTCACGTACTCGTTGCTGGGACTCGCCCCCACGAAGGCGGGCTCGGCACCTCGAGTGGGCAGCGGCAGCTGCTGCGTCGGCTTCTTGTCGGTCATGTTGGCGCTTGTGCTGGGCTGCGAATTTGGAGGAATGAGGCGATTACGAGCTGACAGGGTACATTTCCACGGATGATGCCCGTTGCAAGAAACCAGCGACACTTGGCATCGGGATGTGGCATAACCCTGACGGAAGTGATGATTGTGTTGGAGAGGGGAACGTTGAGTTGCTGGTGGGAGAGAACTAGGATAGAGCATAGGACAACTCTGGCAAAGATCGGCGACCCTTCTTCAATGCGGGTCCTGGACTGGTCCGGTGATTTGCAAGCGGCGAATGTGCAGCCAGCGATGTCCGCGGTTGTACAACAAGGTGGACACGGCGTATGTATGGGCTGCAAAGCGCTCTGTTGAGCTCGGTTCCCGGTGTTGAGTGAGCAGCGAAATCCACAGTGGGACGTCAATTTTTGGCGCCCGTTGACAAGCATACAGATATCAGTTTTCAAAGATATGTGATGTCACGGCTCCGTTGACTTGAGCTCTGTAGTGACAATCATTCACTGTCGTATCCATTCATAGAGGGACATGAGGGAAGCCAGGGGCGTCCTTTCGACGAGCGACACACGTGAAAGATGGCGCCTCGGTCCACGCAGCCCCAGCGTGTGGCGCGGCTCCGCGAGCTGCTGGCGCGCGACGCGCTGGCCGTGATGCCCTGCTGCTACGACGGCCTCAGCGCGAAGCTCATCGAGCGCGCGGGCTTCGACGTGACGTTCATGACGGGCTTCGGCGTCTCGGCCGTCCACGGTGTACCAGATTCGCAGGTACGGTACGCAATCATCTCCAAATAAGACTGCATCCAAAAATAGTCTTGTCCTCCGTGGTCCTCATGGGTCTATTTTTAGCTGCTGTCGTTCGGCGAAATGGTCCACAACGCCACGACCATCTGCGAATCTTTACGGGACGTCCCATGTATCGGCGACGGAGATACGGGATACGGCAATGCCATGAACGTCAAGAGGACAGTGGCAGCCTACGCACAAGCGGGCATGGCTGGCATTATGCTGGAGGACCAAGTGTCCCCCAAGAAATGTGGACACACGGCCGGCAAGGCGGTCGTCTCCCGAGACGAAGCGTTTGCGCGACGGTGGACGCTCGCAGAGAAGGCGGTTTCGATATTGTTCTCATGGCGAGGACAGATGCCAGAGGGAACCCACTCGCTGGACGAAGCCATCGCCCGTTGCAAAGAATCCGCGAGACTGGGAGCTGACATTACGTTCCTAGAGGCGCCGCAGTCCATAGAGGAGATGGAGACGTACTGCAGACAAGTTCCAGGCCCCAAAATGGTCAACATGGTGGAGAACGGACTCACGCCAGTTCTATTGCCGGAAGAGTTGGGGAAAATGGGCTACAGACTGGCAGCGTATCCCATTACACTGCAGAGTGCCAGCATTAAGGCGATGGAGGAGGCTCTGCGGCTGCTCAAGTCACGCGAAGGAAGAGGCTGCGCAGACGTTCGGCCTGCTTGGCGCTGGTCTCTATGGCGGCGCCGGCGTTGGTGCTGGTGTGGGTGCTGGCGTGGGTGCGCCGGTGCCGGGCTGTACGGCAACGGTGCTGGATGGTACGGCCCTGGTGTGGGCGTCGGCGTCGGCGTCGGTGGTGTCGGAGCTGGGGTGGGTGTCGGTGGTGTGGGCGTCGGCGTCGGTGGTGTCGGAGCTGGGGTGGGTGTCGGTGGTGTGGGTGGCTACGACGGCTACAACGGTGCTGGTGTCGGCGGTGGCGCAGCCGCCAACGCAAATGCTGGTGCCACGGCGAGTGCGACCGCCAACGCGAATGCCAATGCCGCAGCTATGTCTCAGTACCGCAAGCTTCGCACCGAGTGAGCTGGCCGAATCGGATTTCCACTCGACCAAGAAACCATCCTTGTGTTTTTGAATGTCTCTACTGAGAGGAGTGTCGTGTGCACTCCCGGTCTCATCAGCTACAGAAGCTCACGGTTTTCTGAGCTACGAAGTAGCAGTGTCTGTAATTTTGAGTAAATCGTTGTTTACCTTGTCAAGTGTCAATTGTTGCTCCACAACTATGCTCAGGTGTACTCAACTCAATTCTGGTAGCGTGCTTCCTCCGTATAGTACTCCGTGAACCCCACCACATCCTTCACATGTGCAAAGTCACACAGCAGATTATCCAGAGCAGCACTTGGCGTAGCGTTCTGTCCGACCCCAGTCTTGCCTCCACTCTCAGTCTGACCACACCAGCGCTGGAAAGGGCCACGACGGCCAGGCACAGGACGGAGATCTTACTGCTGCTGAACATGGTTATCAGTTGAGGTTGGCTTGTTGTTGTTGAATGAGGAGACTTGAGTCTAAGAGAAGCTCTTGGGGTGATCTCGAGAGATGAAATTGGATACTGAGGACTGGACTCGAATGAGATCGACGGGGGAGTTTTGGGTAGGGGTCTCGGTAGTGTGGTGGCAGCTCGACTGCAGCCAACTTGCAGGTGACAATTCGCCGAGATGATGCAGGGATTGTTTGTCGATGCTGATGACCAGCACCTTTCGTTGAGATGCAGAGCACCAGATGAACATTTTACTCTCCGATATTTCGCGATGGAGGTCTTCATGAACAAGTTGGTGCCACATGAACACCACCACCATGTGTTGTGACCATATTGACTGTACGGTGCCAGCAGACTCGATGGTGGGTGCGTCGAACAGCGAGCGCTTCTCCACCGAGATTGCGGTAGCTTCCGGTGCTGGTCGCATTGCCTAGAGGTGATGCCGTTGCGAGGTCAAAGTCTGTAAGCCAGGCAACTTCAACATCGAGCATACAATTCTCAAATCACTTTGTGACGTTGTAGATTTTGTGACGTTGTAGATTTGCTGCCCGTTTTGACGCTAGCCACCTCTCGCAAGTGTAGCCGATGTAGGTAGAGCCAGCGTTTCCCAGCCAAGAGTTCCCTCTTGGTTTGTAGCTTATCATCGTTGCCCTCAAGTCCGCACACGAGCTCACACAATTAAAACGATTCTAGCCACTGCTATATGGCGTTCATCCCCCAGTTTCCAGTTTCACGGACGCGCCCGGGCGTCGACGTGTGCTACCCCACTATTTGTACGACAACAGATATTGTGAACGCACACGCCTCGTCCTATTTCATTTGTGCCGTCCCGGACGTCCCTGTAGGCCGCACACTCGGCACTTTTTCGTTGGCAACGGAGATGGAGCTCAAGATGAACAACGCGGAAATGAAGGACGAAGAAAGCTAAAGTGTTAGGGGGCAGTTATCGAGCACCGTGTTTAATGTCCTGCTATGCACAACGGCGGTGTTGGGCGCTCAAGAACGAGCGACGAACGGAGCTAGTCACAGTGGTAGTGGCTAAGGCGGACAATGTTGACGATGTGCATGACCGGTGCTGACAGGTGCTGTTGAAGTCAGGCACAGTCTTGAGTCATCTTGAGGACTCGAGTCATCTTGAAGGTGCAGGCTGCCGAAGGCACGGCAGCCAATGGCAGGGGCGCCACGGACGCACGAGCAGGAGTCGTGGCTACATGTAGGAACAGCAGAGGTTGTAGCTTGTTTGGTTTTTCTTTTCTCTCTAGCTTTGCCCCGCATCAAATCACTTTCCAATTCTCCTTCTGACTAGCAAGTCCCCTACCCTCCTGCCGTAAAAGCCGCGAGCTTCACGTCGTCCTCACCGACCTTCCTCTGCATCGATACCTTCAAACAGGTTATGATGTCTTCAACTACGTCTACGGCGTTCACGACAAAGCTCAAGCAGTTCAGTGGAACTGGTTTTCCGGCATGGGGAGCACAAGTCAAGCTTGCGCTGGAGATCAAGAGGCTTTGGGTCGCTGTGAACGAGCCCACGCCGACCGAAGCCGAGCTGAAGAGTGAGAGGGATGCTGTCGCTGTGGCGGTGGCTGCAACTGGAACGTCGACGTCGACGGCGAAACCGGCGACACCGCTCAACGACCGTGTGATGAAGCAAAAGATGGCTGCTTCGATCATCCTGGCGGCGCTCAGCGAGAAGCTTGCTGCGGAGGTGTACCTGATGGAGCACCCTCTGGCGATGCTCCGACACCTGCGGCTGACGTACAACGTCAAGTGCAGTGCGAGCATTGGAGCAGCCAAACGTGAGTACATGGGTCTTTATCTCGATGGAGAAGATTCAATTGTTGAGCATATCAAGACGACAAGACGTGTCCTTGATGAGCTGCAAGAGCAGCACGTGAGTGTCTCTGATGAAGAGAAGAGGCAGAACTTCATGCAGAGTCTGGGACCGGCGTGGAACGGTTTCGTGGGAGTTCTCGAGTCGTGTACAACATTCGAGGCGCTGCTGCAGCGCAGCCAAGCCGAGGCTATTCGTCGCGAGCAGCAAAAGGGTCGTCGATCGACCGGTGGTGTGGGGAGTAGCGGCAAGTCAATCGCTGCTTTTAATGCAGAGCAGAAGGTTAGCAAGGACTACACCAAGTCGAAGAAGAAACGGGATCTGTCGAAGGTCAAGTGTTTCAACTGTCAAAAGTGGGGACACTACGCGCGGACCTGCACCAATGACTCGGCGCCGTTGGGCGCGAAGAAGGAGTCGGCAAGTATGACGTTCTCAGTGGAGGACGGGCCGGCCAATGGCAAGCGCGAATGGATTGTCGACAGTGGTGCGACAAGCCACATGACTGGCCACATTGACAATCTCATCGATGTGCACACGCTGGAGGAGCCGCGCTCGCTAACCGTGGCCTCGGGGGAGACCATGCTGGCAACGGCAACTGGGAAGGCGTCACCGCTACACGATGGACACCAAGTCTGTGTGCTGCAAGATGTCCTCTACGTGAAGGGGCTTGCTCGCAATCTCGTCTCTGTTGTGGCTGCATCGCGCAATGGCATGGAGATTTCGTTTAAGGGCTTGTCGTCGTGTGTGATCCGATCGGGAACTGGGACGACTCTGGAGGCATCGCGTGCCAACCACCACATGTACGTGGTATCGGCTGTGAGTAGAGCTGGCAATGGGGCCGCCATGATGTCGGCCGAGGCTCCACACGTGGAGACATGGCACCGTCGACTTGGTCATTTGAACACGCAGAGCGTTCAGCAAGTTCTTGCCGACCTGAACGTTCCGTGGAAGAGGGTAATGGATCAGGCCTGCCCGACATGTGTGAGTGGAAAGCTGACCCGAAAGCCATTCGATCCGAAGAAGCCTCGCCAGCTCAAGAAGAACCAGCTTCTACTTGCGATTGACTACGTTGGACCAATGCAGACAACGGCGCGGAATGGCTACACTGGCCTGGTGAACATTGTCGTTGAGCCGTTTCACCTTGAGATGGTCTACCCTCTCCGCGACAAGCGATCGAGCACTCAACTCGATGCCATTGAGGACTGCATCGCTAAGCTCAGCGCGTACGCTCCAGCGCATCGCGTCGCGTTCTTGAAGTCCGACAATGCCGCAGAATACGTTGGTGGTGAAGTTGAAGCTTACTGCAAGAAGTACCGCATCGTGCAGGAGCTTAGTACTCCGTACAGCCCTCAGCAGAACGGGAAGGTTGAACGCGGGAATCGCGTCATTGTCGAAATGGCGAGATCGATGATGCTGGCACACCTGCCTATGACGTATTGGGCGGACGCTGTCGTCTGCGGTGCATATGTACGCAACCGCTGCCCGACGAAGGTTCTTGACGGGAAGACGCCGATGGAAGCTTTGCTTGGTGAAAAGCCGGACATTACTAATCTCCGCGTCTTCGGCTGCAAGGTGCAAGCTTTGGTGCCCAAGGAGCTTCGGAAGAAGCTGGACGCGAAGACGCGCAATGGCATTTTCGTTGGCTACGCTGCGGGTGGTGCATACCTGGTGCACATTCCCGAAAATGGGTCTGGCGATACTGTCACAGCTCGTACGGTCGTCTTTTATGAGGATCAGTTCCTTCCCCCGATAAACGACAACGTTGTCACGATCAGTACGCAACTGGAGACCTTAGGCGAGGAACTCGTGGACAGCACCGAGCGGCGCCTGCGGCTTGAGCCAATCGAAGAGGAGAAGGAGGACGCGGTCATGGGGCCTGCAGACTTTGAAGACGGACCGACAACGGCTGCACCACCGGCTGTACGTTCTGAACCAGTGGGAGTACTAGGAGTCCAAGCCCGGCTGCGTAATGATCCACGTCGCGAGAAGGCGATTCCACCTCCTCGCAGATCAAGCCGAATTCCAAAGCCCAGCCAACGCCGCCTAGACTTCGAGGAATCGCATCTTTCCCTGGAGGAGGTGTGCGATGTGATTGAAGAACGTGTGGCACCGGAGCGATTTGATGGCACCAACGTGCGGGATGGATATCTCTACGGAGAGTTGACGCCGAGCGACACCGAGAACTGGGCACTTGGTGTGGAGCCAATCAACCTTGATGAAGTCCAGGAAGCAGCCGATCGCGACGAATGGGAGGAGGCCATGTACGAAGAAGTCCGAAGCCTTTTGGAGAACGAGACGTTCGTGGAGGTCCCGCTGCCTCCAGGTCGCTCAGCGATCAATTCCAAGTGGGTATTCAAGAAGAAGATGAATGCCGATGGCACGCTGGACAAGTACAAGGCCAGAGTTGTGGCCAAGGTTTTCAGCCAGCGCTATGGAGAGGATTACACCGAGACCTTCAGCCCCGTCGTGCCTCACAGCACGGTCCGACTAGTGTCGGTGATCGCTGTGCAGCGCTGCATGGGCCGCATTCAACTCGACATCAAGACTGCCTTCCTGAACTCGAAGCTGGACGAAGAAATTTATCTCGAACCGGTTGAAGGATTTGAGTCAAGTAACGGCTACGTGTGGCAGCTTTTGCGGGCGCTCTATGGATTAAAGCAGGCTTCGAAAGCTTGGTACGACAACTTCACGGCGTTCCTGGTGGGCCTCGGGTTTCGTCAAGGTGCGACAGACACGTGCCTGTTCGTGAAAGGGTGCAATGACGACTTGGTGATCGTTCTTCTGTACGTGGTTGCGTTCGCTATGCAAGATGCTGACCTGGCTGCGTTCAAAGCAGCAGTCGAGCAGGAGTACAGTGTCAACCACTACGCCAACTATTTCCTGGGACTTGAGTTGCAGTGGTCGGCAAGCGGCGACGAGGTGCGACTCAATCAGCAAAAGTACGCAACCTCGATCCTGGAGCGATTTGGTCTGCAGCGTGCACGAGCTGCACGAACACCAATGGAGGATCGCTATCGTGACCAGTTGTTTAAGTTGCAGGACGTGACAGAATTTCGCCCACGACCTGCTATTGGGGCTCTGATGTACCTGTCGGTAATCAGCAGACCGGACATCACTACTGCTGTACGGATCCTCGCTCAAGAAATCGAGCGTCCAACCAACAGCGTGAAGAACGGCATCAATCGCGTGTTTCGTTACCTGAACGGTACACGCGACTTTGGACTGACGTTCAAAAATGGTGCTGGTGAGGGTTTGATGGTGTACTGCGACGCTGCTTTTGCAGTGGAGAGAGACTCGAAGTCTGCGACTGGCTATGCCATCTACTATGGGGGCTGTCTTGTGGAGTGGGGGTCGAAGAAGCAGGCCATGGTGACGCTATCGTCGACCGAGTCGGAGTACATCGCGATGAGCGCAGGCGTTAAGAGTGTATCGGGCTCAATATGGTTTTGAAGGATCTGGGGCTCGACGTGGACGAGATTGTCGTGATGGAAGACAATCAAGGTGCTCAACACCTTGCTGAGAGCAAGGCCGTGACACAACGCTCGCGACATATCAATACGAAGTACCATTGGCTTCGCGAGAAGGTTGCGATGGGAGAAATTCGCGTCCAGTATTGCCCGACTGCTGAAATGGTTGCCGACCACTTCACCAAGCCACTTGGCACGACCAAATTTGAACACTTCCGTGACGATCTCGGTGTTCGTCGAGTGGGAGTGTTGGGCGCTCAAGAACGAGCGACGAACGGAGCTAGTCACAGTGGTAGTGGCTAAGGCGGACAACGTTGACGATATGCATGACCGGTGCTGACAGGTGCTGTTGAAGTCAGGCACAGTCTTGAGTCATCTTGAAGATACAGGCTGCCGAAGGCACGGCAGCCAATGGCAGGGGCGCCACGGACGCACGAGCAGGAGTCGTGGCTACATGTAGGAACAGCAGAGGCTGTAGCTTGTTTGGTTTTTCTTTTCTCTCTAGCTTTGCCCCGCATCAAATCACTTTCCAATTCTCCTTCTGACTAGCAAGTCTCCTACCCTCCTGTCGCGAGCTTCACGTCGTCCTCACCGACCTTCCTCTGCATCGATACCTTCAAACAGGCGGGTGCCAAACCGACCAAACACGAGCTGACTTGAATCCTATACGACATCAGCAGTGCTGACATGCACTTCCGAGACTACCCCGGAGCTTGCTGCTCTGCATACTGCGTCAATAACATATTATGAGCGACTGCACGCCCTATCCTACGATCACGCAGAGCTCGGACTTCGGTAAGAGCCGCGTCCTGCAGAGACTGGCGAGTAGCACAGCCAAAGGGATCTCTTGATTCACGGGCAAGAAAAATTTCAAGAGACGGTCTTGTACGTCTGCGCCCGTCAAATTGACGGAGCCAAGAGAAGAGGTTGCAAAGGCTTTTCGACAATGGGAGGGAACAGCAAAAGGATTGACGAAGCTATCGTGAAAGCATTGAAGAAGGTTGATATGAAGCTGAGCGGCCAACCTACGGAACCGACGAACGTCAATAAGGAGCCCGGAACCGGGACCAGTACCGGTGCTCTTTGTGGCAATCGATGAAGCGCGGGCCCTGCTCGAGATCGAGAACCACAACGGTGTCAATGAGCTTCAGATGCTACGCAAGTGCTGACGGAAGATAAATGAATTGGTCTCAGACGGTGTCATCTTCGCAATACTCGACGACACGGTACTCCTTAGTGCACGTGCCAGCTCTCTTTCAGAACCTGTCTTACCGTTCAGAACATGCCATCACGAAAAGGCCAAGCCAAACATCGTTCCCGCCGTTCGTTTTGACAGAAACAATGGAAATCATGCTGAGCGACACAGGGCAGCGATACGATGATCCAGTAGAAATTCGTAGCAGAGTCTCGTCCACTGACGAGGATCGATATGTGGGAAGCGCTCGTGTCGATGGCAAGACCACTTTAGCACAATGTTGAGCAAAGCAAGAGTGGCTAGATCTCTTCTCCCGGGGTGAAAAAAGATCGTTTATACGTGTGAGTTCATGTGCGGACTTGAGGGCAACGATGATAAGCTACAAACCAAGAGGGAACTCTTGGCTGGGAAACGCTGGCTCTACCTACATCGGCTACACTTGCGAGAGGTGGCTAGCGTCAAAACGGGCAGCAAATCTACAACGTCACAAAATCTACAACGTCACAAAGTGATTTGAGAATTGTATGCTCGATGTTGAAGTTGCCTGGCTTACAGACTTTGACCTCGCAACGGCATCACCTCTAGGCAATGCGACCAGCACCGGAAGCTACCGCAATCTTGGTGGAGAAGCGCTCGCTGTTCGACGCACCCACCATCGAGTCTGCTGGCACCGTACAGTCAATATGGTCACAACACATGGTGGTGGTGTTCATGTGGCACCAACTTGTTCATGAAGACCTCCATCGCGAAATATCGGAGAGTAAAATGTTCATCTGGTGCTCTGCATCTCAACGAAAGGTGCTGGTCATCAGCATCGACAAACAATCCCTGCATCATCTCGGCGAATTGTCACCTGCAAGTTGGCTGCAGTCGAGCTGCCACCACACTACCGAGACCCCTACCCAAAACTCCTCCGTCGATCTCATTCGAGTCCAGTCCTCAGTATCCAATTTCATCTCTCGAGATCACCCCAAGAGCTTCTCTTAGACTCAAGTCTCCTCATTCAACAACAACAAGCCAACCTCAACTGATAACCATGTTCAGCAGCAGTAAGATCTCCGTCCTGTGCCTGGCCGTCGTGGCCCTTTCCAGCGCTGGTGTGCACGCGAAGGAAGAGGCTGCGCAGACGTTCGGCCTGCTTGGCGCTGGTCTCTATGGCGGCGCCGGCGTTGGTGCTGGTGTGGGTGCTGGCGTGGGTGCGCCGGTGCCGGGCTGTACGGCAACGGTGCTGGATGGTACGGCCCTGGTGTGGGCGTCGGCGTCGGTGGTGTCGGAGCTGGGGTGGGTGTCGGTGGTGTGGGCGGCTACGACGGCTACAACGGTGCTGGTGTCGGCGGTGGCGCAGCCGCCAACGCGAATGCCAACGCCGGAGCTACGTCTCAGTACCGCAACGGCTTCACACCGAGTGAGCTGTTCCAATTGAATTTCCACTTGACCAAGTTGCGGCTCTAGCGTCAAGATGTTTTCGTCATGGGAGTGCTTTGCTTCCCGGTACATGTAGTTCTGTCAAGTCTGTAGTTGTAGCTGAAAAAAATGTGAACGTGCGAGTTCTTTCGAGACTTGTCGTCTGTAACTTGATCTCTCTAGGATTGTAGTCGTTTGGTTGATTCACGATGCCGCTTGTGTATTAGCCCAACGTGCAACAACTTATGGCTGCGTTGGTGATCCAGATATCTCCTTCTCCGTCTCCTGACCATCATCATTGCTCAGCACGTATTCTCCTGAACTGTCTTCATTGGTTTTGGCGCGCTTCAAGGCCCGCTGGTCTTCCACTTCGTGCTTTCTTTCAACTGTTGCGTTATCAACCGAGCCCTTATAAGCGGGAGTCTGATCCAGTTGCACCTTCGCGACAAACTTGGAGATCGTGGCGGATGTTTGCCTACGCAACACGTTCTTGTGCTTGCGGCCCTTGTAGTGAAGCTTAACATCCTGCTCACTCAATAGCTGGACCTTGCATGTATCGCAGAAAAACTCTGGTTTACCAACGCGGTTGTTACGAGCTTTGGGGGGTTCGGCCTCTTTTGTATGGACCGCCTCCGCATAACGATCATGTGCACCTGGTAGGGTCGTAAGCGCCTCGGAGTGTTCGGTTTCGCTGCTTTCCACCGCTGCAGCCCTCGCTCGGAACTGATCTTGGTACTGATGGTAGGTGTTTTGCAGGTCCCACAGGGAATACATCTGCAAGCCATTCCTGGTTGCTGCCAACTCGGGAACCGTAACAACATGGGCACCCTTTGCATATCCGTAGTTGTTGCTGCTCGCGTACGCATCTTCCAGCGAGCTCGGAATCATGCGCATGACGTTATACTTGGTGTTCTGGTAAACATTGTCCACCTCCGCCGCTGCCTTGAGATAATCACGCACCACTTCGTCGATAGGCAACCGACCTTCCTTCCGGAATATGGACGGGTTCGAAAGCGCGCCTCGAGCAATGAGGAAGGAGGACGCGCCAGAAATCGTGCGAAGCTTGGCAATGTCCTCATGCATAAAGATATCGCCATTCGCAAGCACCGGCACGGACAGCGCCGATACAACAGGAGCTAACTTTTCCCAGCTGGCCTTGTCGTGAGGACGCTCATGAATCTGCCGCATGTGCACACCGATTGCGTAGGCACCTGCATCTTCTAGACGCTTGGCAGTGTCAATTGTGTCTTGGGTATCTGGCAGCAGACGAATCTTGCAGGAAACTGGGATGTTCAGGTTTCTGCGCAGCGTTTTAATGATCTGTACACAGAGAACAACTTGACCAGTTAGTATAATGACCAGATCAAATTGCCAAAAGGCGATGAACCTACGTCACACGCTACTTCCGGCTTTCGTAGCAGCGCTGCACCCATACCGCCCTGGATCGAGAAGTGCTTAGGACAGCCCATATTAATGTCCACAGCAGCCACATCGCGAGCACTGCAGTACAAGATCAGTCAATTACTAAAGCCCCTCGAAAACTCGTTAGTTTTACGAGTTGTTGAGAACGTACACAGCTTCTGCCGCCTTGAGCGCCAGCACCGCGTCAGCCGTTCCAATCTGGAAAACGACCTTGCCCGCCTCCTCCGCACACGTGCGGAACACGACCGAGTCTCCGTTGCGACTGACAAAGTCCACCGAGTTGACAACCTCTGCGAAATAGCAGCAAAACAATTGCAAAAGGTCAGTACATTGCCACAACCTTTCAACCCCCACAACTTTTGACACAGAAGGACTTGAGCGCTGCCAACTGCACCACCACCCACTCGTACCATTCTTCATACGCACAGCTGAGATGATGCGTTTGTCGACGATTTCCTCGCCGTAAACGAGATCGGCGCCGTACTGCAGCGATAATAGACGCAGCGGCAGTGTACCCTGTGGATTTGTGCACGTAATTCAGTGGTCAGAGCGCGTTGGAGAGCGGGACAAAGTGCGATAGGATTGCAAGACGATGCAGAATATGCTACAGGTAGAAAGAGCCACGTACGGAGCGAACCATGGGCGACAGACACACTTTCTTCTCGTACAGCTCCGACATGTTGGCGAGTGGATGGAAATTTCCCAAAATGGGTGGAAGCTACTTTTTACGGGACATACCTATTTTGTCCCGTAAATAATAAATTGGACCAAAAATGTAGCCATGTATTTATGGCACTGCAAGTTACCTTTGCGTTCTCCTCCGTTGCTGCATGTTGGACGCCGCTGGTAAATATAAACGGTTTTGTATTAGTGGTGATATTTTGACGCGGTCGTGGGGGTTTGCAGCTTCCATCCCAAAGAGCTTCGAGTTTGCACCTTCGAGCGCCTGTCAAACGCGACAACATCGCCATCCACTTGCACCTGTGCGCAGACAGCAGCGACCGCAATGAGAAAGTACCGGTTAGTGGCCAAGAAGGGGGAAGGCACCTTCTCCGAGGTGCTCAAGGCGCAAAATGTCAAAGACAGCAAGTTTCACGCCATCAAGTGCATGAAAAACCACTTCGAGAGCATCGACCAGGTGAATAATCTGCGTGAGATTCAGGCGCTCCGGAGACTGTCACCACACCAGCACATCGTCAAGCTTGAAGAAGTTCTGTACGATCAGCCGTCGGGTCGACTTGCTCTTGTCTTTGAGCTGATGGACGCCAATTTGTACGAGATGATCCGCGGCCGACGGCATTATCTCAAGCCTGATCTCGTCCAATCTCTAATGTACCAACTGGTTAAATCGCTCGATCACATGCACAACAAGGGCATTTTCCATCGCGACATCAAGCCTGAAAACATTCTGGTGGAAGACAGCAGCAAGCTCAAACTCGCAGATTTTGGCTCGTGTCGAGGTATCTACTCCAAGCAACCGTACACAGAGTACATTTCCACGCGATGGTATCGTGCACCAGAATGCCTGCTCACGGATGGCTACTACGGGCCGGAGATGGATATGTGGGGCGTCGGTTGTGTATTTTTCGAGATCACATCGCTCTATCCGCTCTTCCCGGGTTCGAACGAGTTGGATCAAATCCACCGTATACACAAAATTCTGGGCACACCAGCACCTGAAGTGCTCGAGATTTTCAAGCGCAAAGGAGCCGCTCATATTGATTTTAACTTTCCTAAAGAAGATGGCACTAGTATCGCCAAGCTGATTCCGCACGCATCGCCTGCTGCCATCGACCTCATGCACAAGATGCTGGCTTATGACCCAAGCAAACGGATGAACGCTCGAGAGGCGCTGCGGCATGAATATTTTCGTGAAACTCGTGAACTCGAAGAAGCAACACAAAGGTCTCAGCAGCAACAACAACAGCAGCATGTTATCCACCCTCAGCAGCAATCATCAGTAGGTTTACCCATGACTTACAAACGAAAGGACCACTCGGACGACAAAGTCCCGCTTCCTTCCATTCAGACAGGGTACGCTGCAAATTTGTCTGCCTACCACGTAGTTTCCAACCAAGAAAGTAACGATTGCATCTTTGTACAGATCTCACGGTCCACAAGCTAGTAATGACTCGAAAGACTACGGAGCGTACGACGCGAGCGAAGACGAGTTGCCGCCAATCAACAACGCCGCGGGTGGCAGGGGCGTGGGAAGTATCACGAAGAACAAGACCAGTAAATATTCCTACGGCAAGAACGGCAACAATAGCAAGATGAGCGAAGGCAGTCAAGGCGGAGGAGCATCGTCATTGTCCAAGCCAAAAGGTGGACTTGCAAACGGAGGCAGCACCAACCGATCAACGTACCAAGACGTCAAGAGCCGCAAAATTGCAGCAAATGTGACGCTCAAGAAGGGCATCCCGTCGGCACGGACGAAAAAGATCGTGGGCAGCTCGGCCGCGTACGCAGACGTCTCAGGTAGGGGATAACAATGCACTTCAACTTGACATGGCTACATCATGATATTCAATAGGTTCTGTTGCTGTTGCCGCTGTTCCAGGCTCCAAGTCGCGCCGCAAGTGATGCAACTGCAGTGCATCTCCGTCGCACTGCACTATTAGTTAGAACCGAGTAGTTTCCGTGTATTCTCCGTGCGTCGTAACACAACTTCCCTCCGCTCTACACCTGCCCTCGTCCTCGTATGATATTCAGTAGGTTTTCTGTTTCCGTCTAGCCAGCTGGAAGTGTTTTTTTTCCAAGTCAAATCTCAAAGAGACTCCAAGACGAAATAGCATGTATATGTTTGGGACGCGCGTGTCCCCCGCGTCGACGTGGAACATGTCGACGATAATGAAGAACAGCGGCATCACGCAGGACGTCCAGCAGCATTTGATCCGTGTGTACGCGACGCTGGCGGCCTGCGTCCTGTCCTCGATGCTGAGCGCCGCCTGTGTACTGGCTTTCGGCCCAGAGCGTTGGTCCTTCATGGGTTCGTCCCTCGTGTCTACACTGGGATCTGTGTGGCTCTATATGGAGCCTGTGCAGAACTACCAGCGCCGCTTTGGTATCCTCATGGCCATCTCAGCTGCGATGGGGCTCAGCGTCTCGACGCTCGTGGCTGTGGCGATCCAAGTGGACCCCAGCATCCTCGTGTCGGCTCTGTAAGACGGTGGACTTGGTTGTAGATGGTGGACGGAGCATTAACTTGTGTTTTTGTATGTGGTGGTGGTTCACAGACTGTTGACGACGCTGGTGTTCCTGTGCTTCACTGGAAGTGCTCTATTTGGTGAGCTGCTGACTTTAAATCGGGGGTAAAGGCGATTGATTTATTGACCTTGCATGGATTGTTGTCTTGTGCTGCTGCAGCTGCGCGTCGCACGTACTTGTACCTGGGCGGCATCTTGAGCTCGGCGCTGTCGGTCATGTTCCTGACGACCGTTCTGAACGTCTTCGCCCGCTCGTCCTACCTGTTCAACCTGAATTTGGTACGAACAGGACGAAGGAATCATTCGGTGGAGTTTTAGTTTTCTTACACCTTTTTGGTTCTTGTTATGGCTACTGCAGTACGGCGGACTCTTCATGTTCTGCGGCTACGTGGTGTTCGACACGCAGATGATCATCGAGAAGGCCAGCATGGGCGACAAGGATGTGCTGAAGCACACGCTCGACCTGTTCATGGGTGCGTGATCTACTGGCAGTGTTTATTGTGCTTATCCAACGTGGCTAACCTTGAGCTGCTCCTGTGTACAGACCTCATGTCCATTTTCGTGCGCATTCTCATCGCGCTGCTCAAGAACAACAAGGGCGGCAAGCCCCGCGAGAGCCGTCGCGACTAAGGTGCATTGACCTATTCGCCCCCACGCAGCCCACAACCTTCATCGACATCTTTTAGCATGCATTCCTAGCGTTTTGACCCTAATACAAGAGCCGCGTTCAATTTGAGTTCAAGCGGCTACGTCATCATGCGCATGCGACAGCGCAGGTTTACCATGCTGTTCGACAGGTGCGGAACATTCTCGATCTAACTATGCAGCTGTTTTCGACCAATGGGCGCGCTTCAAGTGTCGATATCTTCGAGGGGAGGATTTCGTGCCCCATTTCCGCGGAAGAACAGTCACAAGTAAGAGCCCCACGGTGCGTCCTCTTCTCTGCTTGTTTTCTCGGCTGCAAGAGCTCGAGGCGACCCCCAGACCAGCTCGCCGCATTCTCCTCCTCGTTGCCGTCGCTCCAAGCCTTTTGCGAACGCGTGAAGTGCCTTGGAAGTGAAGGAAAGCGATGAAGAAAGCAGACTGGGGGCGCTGTAACGTGACAATTTGCATTGGAAACTCACATTTGTATTTGTTATTGTGATATTATGACGATCAGGAGCTTTGCTTGCTTTGATTCGATACCCGGCGGAGACTAGAAAGCAACAGATAGCGTCAAACATGGCTGACAAGTGCGTTGTTATGATACATTGCCCCTATTGTATGAGTTCTTGAAGACTAACTGTCAGCTACTGCAGGAAGGAGGAGTTCAAGGCAGGAATCATGGACCGCAAGCGGTCGCCCAACCGCCTGGTGGTGGACGAGGCCACGAACGACGACAACTCGGTGATCGCGCTGAGCATGTCCAAGATGGAGGAGCTGCAGCTGTTCCGCGGCGACACGGTGCTCATCAAGGGCAAGAAGGGCCACGACACGGTCTGCGTCGTCCTCCAGGACGAGACGGTGGACGACAACAACGTCCGCATGAACAAGGTGGTGCGCAAGAACCTGCGTGTGCGTCTCGGAGACGTCGTGGGCATTCACACGTGCGGTGACGTGCCCTACGGCAAGCGCATCCACGTGCTGCCCATTGATGACACTATTGAGGGCGTGACTGGCAACCTGTTCGATGTGTACCTCAAGCCGTACTTCGTGGAGGCCTACCGTCCCGTCAAGAAGGGTGACCTGTTCCTGGTGCGCCAGGCCATGCACCCCGTCGAGTTCAAGGTCGTGGAGACTGAGCCTGCTCCGTACTGTATTGTGGCGCCCGACACTATTATCCACTGCGAGGGCGAGCCTGTGCGTCGCGAGGACGAAGAAAAGATGGACGAGGTTGGCTACGATGACATCGGTGGATGCCGTCGACAGATGGCGCAGATCCGTGAAATGATCGAGCTGCCGCTGCGTCACCCGCAGTTGTTCAAGACGCTCGGTGTCAAGCCTCCTCGTGGTGTGCTGCTGTATGGCCCGCCCGGTTCGGGTAAGACGTTGATTGCTCGTGCTGTTGCGAACGAGACGGGTGCCTTCTTCTTCCTGATTAACGGTCCTGAAATCATGTCCAAGATGGCTGGTGAGTCTGAGAGCAACCTGCGTAAGGCCTTCGAGGAGGCCGAGAAGAACGCTCCTGCGATTATCTTCATTGATGAGATCGATTCGATTGCGCCGAAGCGTGAGAAGACAAACGGTGAGGTGGAGCGTCGTATTGTGTCGCAGCTGCTGACGCTCATGGACGGCCTGAAGCAGCGTGCCAGCGTGGTGGTGATCGGTGCTACCAACCGCCCCAACAGCATGGACCCTGCTCTTCGTCGTTTTGGCCGTTTCGACCGTGAAATTGATATCGGTGTGCCCGATGAGAATGGCCGTCTGGAGATCTTCCGTATCCACACACGCAACATGAAGCTGGACGATGACGTTGACCCGGAGCTTATTGCGCGTGACACACAGGGTTTCGTGGGTGCCGATATGGCTGCCCTGTGTACAGAGGCCGCTTTGCAGTGTATTCGTGAGAAGATGGATGTGATTGATATCGAGGACGAGACGATTGACGCTGAGATCCTGGACGCGATGTCTGTTACGCAGGCGCACTTCAAGTACGCCCTGGGTGTGTCGAACCCGTCCTCGCTGCGTGAGACCACGGTGGAGGTGCCGACGGTCACGTGGAAGGACATTGGTGGTCTGGAGGGTGTTAAGCGCGAACTTCTGGAACTGGTGCAGTACCCCGTGGAGCACCCGGAGAAGTTCGAGAAGTACGGTCTCAGTCCGTCCAAGGGTGTTCTCTTCTACGGCCCGCCCGGTTGCGGTAAGACGCTGCTGGCTAAGGCCGTGGCCAACGAGTGCCAAGCTAATTTCATTTCCATTAAGGGTCCCGAGCTGCTGACGATGTGGTTCGGTGAGTCTGAGGCTAACGTGCGTGAGGTGTTCGACAAGGCTCGTGGCGCTGCTCCGTGTGTGCTGTTCTTCGATGAGCTGGACTCTATTGCCCAGCAGCGTGGCAGCAGTTCGGGTGATGCCGGTGGTGCTGGTGACCGTGTTATGAACCAGTTGCTGACGGAGATGGATGGTATGGGCGCCAAGAAGAACGTGTTCATCATTGGTGCGACGAACCGCCCCGACATTATCGACCCGGCGCTTATGCGTCCTGGCCGACTTGACCAGCTTATCTTCATCCCCATGCCTGACTTCGAGTCGCGCCTGAGCATCTTGCGTTCGGTGTTGCGCAAGAGTCCGGTGTCGAAGGAGGTGGACCTGAACTTCCTGGCTCAGCAGACGGACAAGTTCTCGGGTGCCGATCTTACGGAGATCTGCCAGCGTGCCGCCAAGCTGGCTATTCGCGAGAGCATCGCTCGCGACATGGAACGCGACCGCCTCCGTGCTGAGGCCGGTGACGAGATGGAAGACATCGAGGAGGAGGACCCGGTGCCAGAGATTACGCCGCGCCACTTCGAGGAGGCCGTGCGCAACGCGCGCCGCTCAGTCAGCGACCGCGACCTGGCGCAGTACTCGACCTTCGCACAGACGCTGCAGCAGGCGCGTTCGCACGTGACTGCGGGCGGCACTTCCCTGGCCAACTTCTCGTTCCCTGGCCGCAACGTTAGCGCTGGCGCTGCTGGTGGCGCTGCCGAAGCCGCTGCCGACGAGGACGAGGAGGATCTCTACAGCTAAGCGATACTAAGTACGGTCTTGGAGGAGCGCGAGCGGCAAGAACCAACAGGAGAGTCGTCGACTATAGCCGAGTGAGGAGGTTCGAGAGAGCGCGAGCGCACTAGGAGACGAATCCTTTCTAATACACTATTGCCATGCTTGTTGCGTAGGTACTTTGATACACTTTTACGGTAGTTGAAGTGCGACTACCAAATCGAGGAGTTCAGCGGGAACTTTACGACACATCACTCTGACGAGCTGTGATTGGTCCAATCCGTATTCGCACTTAGAAGGGATATCTTCGGTACACCCCATGTTTCCTGGGCACATCACTACAACTGGCGACAGTCGGGGAGAAAACCGATCGTCGTCTCGGCGCTCTCGGAAGAAGGCTCTTTACGCGGCTCCCAGTGCGCCTTGTCGGCTCGCAGACCCCGCATCTTGTAGAGGAGACTCTCCGCTTCCCAGTGGTGTATCGCTTGAAGTATGGGCAACGCCGCGCCGCGCGCGCAGCCGCAGAGCGTGCTGGACAGTGCGTCGCAGTACCGCACCTTCCTTATGGACTACACGCCGCGCTCGATGGATATGATGTTTGGCAGTCTCATCGGCGACGGCAAGTTCCTCAAGTCCATCTCGTGCAAGTGCGACGAAGGCCACTTGGTGGTGAAAATCTACCGTAAATACGACGAGCGGGAGTCGCTCACGAGCGCCGAAGTGGCGCTGCGTCGCCTGGCGCTCGCCTTCTCCGTGGAACAGCAGCCCAACGTGATCCCGTACGCAGATTTCCAGCTCTCCAACAAGTACAACGTGGCCTTCATGGTGCGCCAGTACTTTGCGTCCAATTTGTACGACCGCATCTGCTCTCGGCCTTTTCTGACGATGGTGGAGAAGAAATGGATCGCGTTCCAGATCTTACGAGCTTTGGAGCAGAGCCACGCCAAGGGCATCTGCCATGGAGACATCAAACAGGAGAACGTCATGGTCACGAGCTGGAACTGGGTCTTTTTGACGGACTTTGCGCCCTTTAAACCCACGTATATTCCGGAAGACGACCCTGCAGACTACAATTACTATTTTTGTGCCATTGACGCTACACGACGGGGGTGCAGTGTAGCTCCTGAGAGATTTTACGGAAAGGGATCGGCCTCCATTAGCAGTGCGGCGGGAGGAACCACTGGGAGTGTTGGATTGAACTCCATGAAGACGCCGGACGCGGCCATGATGCTGTCGAAAATGGCGGATAGTGAAGTTTCGGTGGAGGAAGTGGACAAGCAGATTCTGGCCATGGGCTTGGGCAGTGGGACCATGTCGGGAGGAATCCCCATGCAGACGCCCCCCTGCAACGTCGAACGGCAGTGCGCCGTCCTCGTACTCACGGTCGCGTCGGGAAGGCAGTTTGCTGGAGTCAATGGATATTTTCTCGGCTGGTTGTGTGATTGCGGAGCTGTTCTTGGGCGGTAAACCGCTTTTCGACTTGCCTTCACTGCTGAAGTACCGAACAGGAGATTCCGAACCGCTACGACAACAACTGAAGAAAGTTGGCGACCCGCGTCTTGAAGAACTGTTGCTGCATATGTTGCAGCTAGACCCGAACGCTCGACTGTCGGCCAGTGGGTATCTTGCCAAGTACACCAGTCCGAGTGGATTGTTCCCCACATACTTTGACAATTTTCTGTTCCGTTTCTTAGTGTTGGTGCTCAGTCGTGGCGGGAAAGTCCCAGATGCTCGCATCCGCCTTGTTTGCAAATACTATGGACGATTGGTGCGTGAAGTGGCGGGGGTTGAGGACCCGGAAGGCGAAGAATTTTTTAAGCTACGTCTAAAAGAAGGCTATGGTTCGGATCGACTTGCGTCAGCTACTGGAGGTGACCAGCAAACACACGTGGCGCAGCGTGTACTTGAGGAGCTTGAATTGAAGATCCCCACCAAGCACGACAAGCAGAAGGCGGAACGGGATAATGCTGCTCTCACGAAGATTCAAAAGATCAAGGAGAAAGAGAACGACATGCGCGGATTAAAAAACAACACGCTGAAAAAGAAGATTGAGAAGCTCCATGACCAGTACAACGCGCTCACACAGAAAAAGAAAAACTCATTGCTGTTGGACTACGCGCGTGAGCCATCGACCGGGCGGTTAGACGAAGAAACAGGCTCGGAAGATGCTAAAGATGAAAATGGCAAGGTCAGTTCTGACGCTTCAAAAGAAAACGTGTCGACACCTCCACCTCACTCAGCGAAGTCGCGGCGGATGAAGCCCCCTACATACCCGGGCAGCGAGCCGTGGCCGCAGGATCGAAACGGCATCGTTATTATATTATCTCTAATTTGCTCAAGCCTCCGGCACGTACAAGTACCTGAGTCCAAGGTCACGGCATTGTACCTGATCCGAGCGTTGGGCCAATTCACGAGTGACGAGGCACGACTTCAGCGCCTGATTCCGTATTTGCTTGAAGTTATTGATGACCCCAGTGCTACCGTCCGCGCGTTAGCGTTACGTACGATCACTTATTTACTGTCTCTTGTGGAATCTTTTCCTCTTGCGGATGCTTCCGTATTCCCCCAGTATGTGTTGCCGGCTATGGTTCCGTTCCAATCCGATCCAGACGAGTTGGTGCGTATCACATTTGCTGAATGCTTGCCGCAGCTTGCGGAAACTAGTCGCCGCTTTCTGGAAATCGCACACGCTATGAAGCAAAAGACATTATCATCGTCGTCATCAGCCTCGTCCCTGGCCAGCATGTCTACCCGCGGCAATGACACATCCGGCCCCACCACAATGTACATGGCCGCGAGTAGTTTTGATAAAGAATTGAGTGTTCTGCACAAGATGATCTCCCGTTTCGTGATCCAGCTTACGACTCCCGACCAGAAGGCTTCATCATCGCTTGTCAAGCGCGCGCTACTCATCGACATCACAAGGCTCTGCGTATTCTTTGGACGTGAGCGAACACTTGACGTGGTGCTTCCCCAGCTTATTACGTTTTTAAATGATCCAGACTGGGAGCTGCGTGGAGCATTCTTCGACTACATTGTCGGCGTGTGCTCGTTTGTGGGATGCGTGGCAGTTGAGCACAATATCCTTCCGTGCATTGAGCAGGCACTGTTTGACGTACAAGAAATTGTGATCACGAAGGCTGTGGAGTGCCTTACGGGGCTGTGTCAGCTGGGACTTTTCCAAAAGAAGATCAGCACACTCGTGGAAAAGGCACGAATGACGTGTTCTTTGCTGTTGCATCCAAGCTGGTGGATTCGTGATGCCGTACTGAAGCTCATGGGCGAGATTGCGTTGCAGTTGCGAAGTGTTGATGCCAACGTATTCTTGAGTCCGCTACTTCGGCCATTTCTGCGCAAGACAATGGTCTTTTTACCGGACGAAGAGGTTAGCGATGTTACACGAAGACTTCGTGACTGCTGTAGACTGCATGTATCTCGTGAGACGTTCGACCGTGCACTTTTGGCATCTTCATCGTCTTTTGGACTGAATGAAGTCATTGCGGAGATGGAAAGATCTGTTTTACAAGCACCTGATGATAGTGACGACGATATGGCTCCAGCCGCGCCTTTATCAGCGATGACGACAACTTCGCGAGAATCACTAGAGGAGCCGATCAGCGATATGTCAAAGTTCCGAAGGAACAGAGACGCTCTGCTGAGTACGGATTCCCTGGATGGATATAGCATCTCTCGACAACAATCATCTGGTACAACTGTGGCATCATCTGCGGCAGCAACGGCAGAAACGATCTCAAGTAGTGTGGAGGATACCATGTCTTCCATTTACGAGCAGCGCAAGAACGAGATTCAATCATTAAAGCTGATGCAGCAATACGTATCCATTGCTTCGATGCAGATGCGGAGCAAATTGGAAATGGCCAAGACTGAACAAGCTGCACGAATGCAAGCACCTTCGAAGAGTGATCGAGTTGGTTCCCCGCACAGTTCAGTGGCAAATGCTTCTGTAACTGCCGGAAGTGGCGCTGCCGGTGCAAATAGCAACCCATTTGCGCGCAAGCTTTCACGCTCACACCTCCGAGTGCTTTTTGTACCGGATATGCGTTTCGCCCTTTCGACAGCTCAACCTCTGAAGGCGAGCAGCCTTGGTATCACCTCATCTTCTTCGGCAGCGTCCAGTAACACTGCATCGACCTCGGCGACATCGACATCTACTGCTTTGGTAACAAAGTCTCGTTCTCATGGACCAAGCAGCTCACCATCTCACCGCGGAGGTTTTGCAACTTCAGCTTCCCCAAATGGTGTATCGGCGACAGGTGCTCCATCATTAGAGAGCCTTTCGCTCTCGCATGTGGGGAAGATGTACAGTCTAGTCGAACCCAGCACACCCGTTTCCGCGTCGCCAATCACGGTTACGGGCCCTTCATCTGTGGTGCCTCCGGGTTCAGTCTCATCTGCACTAGAGGACTCAGGACTGGGCCAAATGGACTCGAACCACTTCGCTCCGACCAGCGGAGGTGTAATGGTGAGCATGCTTAATATGAACATGCGCGATATGTATGGTGGTGACGGTATGAGCAGCTTGTTGGATCCGCATCACCATCCTGTTCATGCGTCGCCTGTGTCACCTCCGCGACAAAGGATGATCAAGAAGACGCACACAACTTACCACCATTACTTTGCCTTCAAGGAGTCCGCGATGGACCCAGCTCTTGGAAATCCTCGGAAGTTGCTGGCACGGTTGAACGCGTTGGGTATTCCTCCGTTGCCGCCTGATCTTGGAGCACTGCGGCTGACTGATGGTACGCCGTACTCAATTTACAGTCATGCGCCGAGTCCGTACTGTCTGGTGGGTGGTGGCATCGGGATTACTGGAAGCTCCGGTGTGGGAGGTATTGGGGCACCAGGCAGCGAAAGAGGGGGTACAAGTTTTTCAAGTGTGACATCATCTCCGATTCAGGTCGGAAGTAGTACGTACCCTCCTAGCGGCAGCGCAGCATTTAACGCAGCGGCAGCAGCAGCTACAGCAATTAACGGACACGGAGGCGTCTCTCCGGGAAGTTTTGGAAACTCTTCTGGAAGCACAGCACCTGGGAGCAGCTCAAGTAGTGTTAACGGGTTGGGCAGTGGGGGTGGCTATCCTAGCTCGTCGTATCGTAACTGGCAGCCCCGCAAAAACGTACTGGTGGCTGAGTTGGCAGAACACTCTGGCGCGGTGACTCGTGTGAACGCGGCTCAAGACTACAGCTTTCTGGCATCTGCTTCAAACGATGGAACAGTGAAAATATGGTCTGTGCGGTCGTTGCAGCATAGCGTGAACCAAGGATCGCGCTGCACGTATGATGGCCAAGGTGGAGTGATCACAGATATGAAGGTGCTTACGAATAGCCACTCAGTTGCTTCAGCCTCTAGCGATGGTACCGTGCATGTCTTCCGTGTGGACAAGGTTAATGCGGTGGGTGGGAACGTCCAGGCGTCTGGCCTCAAGGAGTTGCGTGCAAGTAACAGCGCTGTCATGGCAATCGATTACCTGAATAACGTCACGGAAGCTCTTCTCATTTACGCTACCCGCGATGGTAGGATCCACGCGTGGGATCTGCGTATGCGGCGGGAGGCCTGGACTTTGAGCATTTCTCCCGAGCTTGGCTATGTAACGTGCATGACGCACTCGCTCGATGTGAGCTGGTTCGCAGTCGGAACCAGCCGAGGCTTTTTGTCTATGGGATCTGCGCTTTTTCGTGCTTATCCGTATCTGGCGTCACTCATCTCACCGCGCAATTCATCGGTTGCAGCCCTGCTTGGGACTGCCTAATACGCTGCCGCTAGATGAGACGTCGGTACCGTTGGTTTTTGTGGCGGCAGGCGATGGTGAAGTTGCTGTTTTCGACCTCAGTATTGGTGCATGCCGTGCTGTATTCCGGACGCTTGAGGCGCAGGCAACAGAGGCTGAGGCGTGCAAGTGCCCGACGCTACTTCACGTGCCGATCCCACATCGGAGTCGAAGCGTGCTTGGCAGCTTCTTGGGTATCTATGGCATCGCTACTGCCTTCGACGAGATCTCCACTACGCCACTCAGCGAGGAGCCTAGTGTGCGCGCTATGTTGTGCCCGTCGCTTCACCTGCGAGGCATCGGCGATGCGTTGATCACAGGCGGCGAAGACCGACAACTTGCGCTACTGGGATATTCGAAATGGGAAGCAATCGTACACAGTTTGTGGAAACGGGGAGGCCAAGTCATTCTACGACAACCAAGCACCCCCTAACGATTGGTGGCGTATGAACCCGTCGTCCTCGTCGTCTGCTGCTGCTCCTCCAACGCGCTTCGGTGAGATGCCAGCGGCGCCGATGTCGACAACTGCGGACATCACTAAACCAGAGATGGCTTGGAGCAAGCTAAGTCCACCACTCATCACAGGTATGCCAGGACTCTTCCTTCTATTCGTCTCCTGGGGGTGTCGGAGGTGCTGGAGCTTCGGGAGCAGGTGGCGTTGAATCTGCTATCAGTATGGAGCGGAGAGGTCTCGTTCCACCGTCCCCAGCACACACAGATTGCATCCTGGACCTGACGCTTGTCGAGCTCGGGAGCAGCCAGAATCCGAGCCCCATGCTAGTTTCCAGTGGTCGTGACGCGCTTATCAAGGTTTGGAAGTAACACAGCAGTATGCGTAGATGAGAGTATTGAAGTGATCTGCTAAGACAGTAAAATGAAGAGCACCTTTGATGGTAACACGAACGAATGCACGTGACGATTTCGCTGATAGCAAGCTCACGCTGAGGCTTTCAATCTAAGCTATTAGCTGCATGTCCCGGCGATATTTACCGCTTCTTGTGGCGCTTGTTGGCACCGCCACCTCCACCCTGGCGCTTCATTTTGAACTTCTTGTTGAGTTTGCTGATGGCAGAGCCACCGCCAGCTTCACCCTCGTCACCGCCGCGCTTCTTCCCCGTCACGGCTCCACTGTGGTTACCCTTTTTGCCGAGCATGGCGTTGCGAGCCGTACGCGCCTCCTTGAGCTTAGAGCGTTTGGACGGCAACGCTTTGCCCTTCCGTTGCAGCTGTATCCGCTGGAAGAGCGTCAAGTGCTGCTCCTTGTCGACCTTCTTCTTGTTAATCTTACGGAACGCAGAGGTGGTCCGACTTGGCCGCAACTTCAGCGTCTCCCTCTTCGTCATCCGACGGGTCCACGTCGCTGCCGCTGTTGTCACTGTCACTCTGGAGGTCTCCAACGGACGTCGTGACCGTCACCACGTCTCCAAACTTGCCCTGTGTGAAGTCGTCATTGAACGTCATGACTTTGGTCACGGCGTTGGCTCCTCCCAGCACAGACGCAGGTTTGCTCTCGTCCTCTGAGACGTCCGAGTCGCTCACTTCCTCCTCCGCTTCGCTCTCCTCACTCTCGTCCTTGTGGTCGTCCAGCAAGGCCGCAATCTTCTCCTTCTGCTCCTCTCGTCGCTGCTTCTTGGCCTCCAACTGGCGCTTCTTGACCTTGTACGCCTCCATATCCAACCCGAAGCGACGTCGCTCCTGTTTGCGCTTGTGGAACCCCGTCAGATACTCCCTACAAGGCACGAAAAGCAACGATTAGAGCAGCGTAACCCTTTGAATTGTGTATCATTTGTGCCTACTTTCGCTTGTCCGGGTCGAACGTCACCACGAGCTTGGACTTTTTGCGCTTGTTCGGGTTCGCGCCGAAGCCCGTGGAGCCCCGCCCCAGCTTGGCCTTGCCCACGGCCCCGCGCTTGCCCTGGCGAGACGTTGCTCCGTGCGTGGAAGGCGCCATCGTCACTTGCTCAATGGGCTCCACTCAAGTTGTGCAGCGTACCCCCACACGTACCCCTAGGTTACCTTCACTTACGTACACCACACGAATGTACCTAAACTCAGGTACCCACGAGGTCGTGGGTTCGCTTTTCGCGCACTTGATACAAAGTCCAAGTCGCAGCATCATGAGCGACGTGCAGCCGCTGCCCTTCGTGCTCGTGGACGATGACGGCGGCTTCCGCGTGAACCCGGAGGCGTGCGCCGTGCTGGAGAAGGTCAAGACGCGTCTCGTGGTGGTGGCGGTGGCCGGTTTGTACCGCACGGGCAAGAGTTTCCTGCTCAATCTGCTGGTCAAAGGCCTCTCGGACGCCTCCGTGGCGCCTGTGGACGCCGGATTCGCTGTGGGCGCCACTGTGAACGCCTGTACCAAGGGCATTTGGATGTGGGGGCAGCCCATCCTCCCTGGACGAAGACACCAGCGTCCTGTTCCTGGACACGGAGGGTCTCGGCAGCGTGGATCGCGAACAGACGCACGACACGCGCATCTTCGCCTTGGCGCTGCTCCTGGCGTCCAATTTCGTCTACAACAGTCGCGGCGTGATCGACGGGAACGCCATCGAGGACTTGTCCCTGGTCGTCAACTTGTCCAAGCACATCCAGACGTCGTCCAGCAGCAAAGACGCCAATGGCAGCGGCGACCGGCTGCACGAGTTCTTCCCCAGCTTCATGTGGGTCGTGAGGGACTTTACGCTGCAATTGCTGGACAACGGCAAGAAGATCTCGTCCAAGCAGTATCTGGAGAACGCGCTGCAGCCGACGGGAGGGTACAGCGACGACGCCGTCGAGAAGGACCAGATCCGAGCGCTCATCAGCGACTTCTTCCGACAGAGAGACTGCGTGACGCTCGTGCGGCCCGTGGACGACGAGCAGAAGCTCCGCAACTTGCCCCAAGTGCTCTACGACGACCTGCGTGACGAGTTCCGATCCAGCTTTGAGACGCTACGCAAGAGACTCTTTGGCAAGGCCAAACCCAAGACCATGTTCGGCAAGCCGCTGAACGGAGCCATGTTTGTCAACTTGGCAGAATCCTATGTGGAGGCGCTGAATAGCGGCAAGGCGCCCGTGATTTCGAGCGCGTGGAGTCGCGTCGTGCAGGCGCAATGCCATGATGCACTCGAAGACGCGGTGGAGAGGTACAAGGCGGAGCTGCATGCGCGCGTACGTAAGTTTGTTTCGCCAGAGCAGTATGAGGAAGATGCTGGCTTTGAAGTGAACGTTGATGAAGAGGAGAATGGCGAGCTGGAAGTGGTTGACAACGGACAGGGAGGCAACGCCATGTTTGACGAGCACGGGAATCTGCGCAGTGTGGCGCTGCGTCCCGAGTTGGAAATGCAGGACTCAAACGGAGGCGAGGAGGATGAGGACCCGACAGCACCCGAGGATGAGATGATTGGGATCATGGAGAAGGATGCTGACGAGGAAACTGAAGCTGTGGCACGTAACGTGGAACGCACACGATTGCCTTGTGCTGAGGATAGGCTGAAAAATGTGCATCGGCTGTGTAAGCGATTGGCCAAAAAGAAGTTGCGCGAAGTTGTCGACGGTGATATTGGTGCAGATGCCGAAGCAGGCGGAGGCGATGACTATATGGCGCAGTTCCGCGCAGCTGTGACTGCGGAGTTTGATTCTTACCGTCAGCAGAATGCAGCAGCATCGATGGCATACTGCCGGCACGTTTTAGATGTGCTGAGCCGGCCTGGCAATGAATACTTGGCCCACCCTGAAAAGCACCGCCAGAAGTCGGCCATGGAACTCTTCCGTGAAACACAAAACTTCTTACAGGACGACTTGAGTGCAGTGCACAAGGAATATTTCTCTCACGCGGTTGGTCCATCCGCTGACGCTGCATACTGCGAATTTGTCAGCCAACGTGTTATCTCCCAAGTCATTCAGCGCACTGAAACCACGAATGCAGCTCACATGACGGAGGTGCGCTCACTTGAGAAGCAAATGAACGATCTTAGTGTCAAGGTGGCGGTTGCACAAGGACAAGCTGGGGCGATGCAGGAGCTGTCAGCGCAACAGCAGCAGAAGTGCGAGCTAGGAGTAAAGGAGGCAGAACAACGCTGCGCAGCCGAACTGGCCGCACTTCGCTCTACGCTGGAATTCAAGACGAATGAGCTTGAACACATCCTGAACCACAATGCAACCATGAAGCGTCTGGCTGACACGGCGCAGCAGGGACAGTACCGTGCAACGGAGTTTGCGTCTTCGGCTTTCGCGCAGATTTTGTGCGGCTACCTCATCAAGCAGCACATGGCTCCAGGTGGTGGAGGGTCAGCCCGAGCGAAGTGGCAGCAGCGATACTTTGTTTTGCAAGGTCCGCAGCTGAGCTTCTACGACACCAAGGAAGACTACGAGCGCTGTCGTTCGGACAACCCTCCCATGGACGTCACAGGTGCGATCATCGAGGACAACTACGCTGTGCCGGAGGCCTTCAGCGTTTCCTTCCGGGATGATAAGTACTATCCGTTGCAGCTTCACGCCAAATCTCGCGAGGTGAAGATGGAGTGGGTTCGTAGCCTGCGTGCTGCTGCGGCTGGGCGCGCTGCTGCTCAAGGAGGCACGCGCAGCCACGCTTCGTCGAGCTCTTCGATGGGTTCATCTTCAGCCTACGGAGGTGGAGATACGAGCGACACGTCTTCGTCAGCACCCTACCGAGGTGGGAGGGGATTGCCTCCCTCCTACACCGAGTCCTCGTCTGCGGCCTACCGAGGCGGAGGAGCTGCAGGGTATGCGTACGGAAATTCGTCCTCAAACGTGTACGGCCCTACAGGTGGATCAGGCGGTAGCCGATACATGCAAATGTAGTCAAGTCTACGTAGAGTGAGAGTGCCAGGCACGGACCGAGTCGCAACGTTAGCATTGATTTTGTTTCTTCAAACTGTAAAGCGAATACAGCCGTGCCCTTCATGGCAAACAAAACAAAGTCAACTTTGGCTCTTATCCAAGCAGTGCCAACTACCTGAGCTGTTCACTCTCGATTTACAACAGCTCTTACAGGTTGTTTAAACCTGCCCACCCGACTCGATCAGGTTCCGCACCCCAATATCTTCTAGGATCTTGATGACTGAGCCGATGCCAATGCGTTTCTGAGGGTCCCAACGACACATTCGCTCCACCAGATCCCATTCATTATCCTTGAAGACTGGAGGACAAGCAGGCATTTTCTTCTCGTTCTTCACTGCATGAATTACCGCAGTGTCAGGCAGGGATCGACCCCATGGAAACTCACCAGTCACGGCTTCGATAATGCACATTCCGAAGGCGTAAATATCAGACGCAAAAGTTGGGCGTTTGCCCGCGAGACACTCGGGCGCCTTCCAGCGCACTGCTTCGGTCATTTTGACCTCAGGGTTCGTACCCAGAACACTTAGCCCAAAGTCTGCGATTTTCGCCCCTCCAGAGCATATGAGGATGTTATCATTCTTGAGGTCTCCATGGACGATATTGTGGTCATGGAGATGCTCAATTCCAAGCGCTGCCTGCAAAAGGCGGAACCAGAGCTCTCGGCGTCTACCATTTTGCGGCTTCATATAGTCCGTCAGGGTCTTGCGTGTTGCAAGCTCGCATACGAAGAACGGCTGCCGACCTTCATAGCAGGCGCCGTACAGCTTGATCAGGTTGGAGTGATTCAACGTGAACCATAAATCTGCCTCTCGACGAAACTGCTCACGAGAATCCTCGTTTACTGCAACAGGCTTCAGTCTTTTCACGACCACGTTGGTCCCGAACCATTTGCCCAAATTCACAAAAGCAAATCCACCGTCACCAAGACGCTTGTCCAGTTGCACCTGGTAGCTGGGGATAAACCACTTGGGAATCACATCAGCGTTCTTCATCCCGCGCTGCTCGGCTTCTCTCAGCACCTTCTTCATCGCCTCCACGATATCCGGAGAGTAGGCACCAGCACGATTCTGGGCCTCAAACCGAAGCATCGCGATATCTTCTGGGCGGTTCATTTGCTCAAGAAGTGTTGAAGGATTCTTCAGGCACTCCAAGAATTGATCTCGCTGTTTGCGTTGGGCTTGATCCCAAGTAGGCTGCCAACGGTGCACAGTGTCCGCCCCCTGCAATGGTGAGAAGCTGTGTTGTAGTTGATCAATCTGGTGGTGAAAGTGATAGTTTTGTCCAGCTACTGACTGCGAGGCAATCTGAATAGACATATTGCTGCTGCCCGACATGGAGCTTTCCACCTTTCGGAATAAATCCCAGAGTAGCATACTGAAGTCTTCAGCCACGATGAGAGGTATCGGTTGCTCTGCGTTTTCCAGTCGATCGAACATAATTTTCAATCGATCGAACACAGATCGATCTACTGCGCTCAGTTCATCTTCAAACTCATCGGAAAATTCATCAAACAACTCGGCAACGGTGCCACCGAAACTTGGGATGATGTAGTTTGCAATGTCATCCACAAACTGTTCGGACCGATCTACAGTTTGTTGAGATCCATCTTCTGATAACAGCTCCATTTTGAAAACGATGTCTTCCAGAGTAGCCCTCTCCGCAGGATTCGGTGCACAAAGGCCTTGCAGCAATTCCCATTCAGCGTCGTTAATGAACGCTGGTTGGACATCAGGAAGGCGGGTTGATGTTTTGTGTTTCCATGAGTCAAAAGTCTTGTCGCGGGTTGGTCCAGGTAGGTTCGAGTTGCGAGCTCCCAAGAGAATGAAGAACACAGCCATACCAAACCGTAACACGTCGTAAGTCACAGCAGTTTCCTGTTCATCGTCTGGATTTCCGCCGGCATGGCTCCCGATCACGTTGAACCGATCCACTTGACTTCGCGACACCAATCCCAGTCCATCCAGGACACCGCTGCGCTCAGAGTAACTGCAAAGGAGTGTCGACGGTGACACATCATGATACACAAGACCACGGTCGTGAATATACTGGAGACCAAGAGTACAGTTCGCCAAGTAGCGCCACATGTCCTTCTCAAATGTTGGAGGGAAGCACGCCTCGTGGATAATGAACGGCTTACCAACGTACGATGCCCCGTAAAACTTCCGAACATGAGGGTGGTTGAGCTCTGTCCAAATGGACGCCAGTCGTACGCATACTTCTTCACAAACTTCAGCACGCACTTGGTCAGTCACGCCTTCCTCTGTAATTTTCTTCCGGGACTTCTCGTCCCATTCCAGCTTGCGATCTTCAAATTTTCCCTTGTCCACCCAGGCCCGTTCATGCTCGGAGGTGACGAACCAGTCGGGTAGCTCTCCAGACACGATCCCTGCCTGCTGGACAACCACGTCGTACACTAGCGAGAGCGTATCCAGCTCTCCCCCGTCAGCTTGTCCCGGTACTTCTCGTCCTTGCCAGCGAATGGCGTCAAGCCGTCGTGGTATTTCTCCACGCAGTAGCGAAGCAACGTCACGATCTCGAGCTGCTGGTTCCTGTCTCCCAATGCAGCAGTCACTTGGGCCGCATCCTGGACAAAGTCCTTGAACACTTGCAATCTCTCCTCACGCTCAATCAGGAGCTGGTTGTGCCACTCCTCACGAGTCTCGGGCTCGTGGATGTCGAGCGTATCCAACGCATTGTTAACGTGACGATGCAACAGCGTCACGATACGCCCCGTGTCCGCCAGCTTCAAGAGCAGATTCGTTTGGCTCTCGTACGAGTCCAGCTGCTCCTTGAGGAGACGCGTGAAGCGAACCATAATGGCCACTTCACTTGTCTCGTGGCGGCACTCGTCGCGCAGTTTGCCCACGAAATGATCAGCCAGTCGGTCTTCGGTCCGGAACTCGCCCTCGTGCTTGGAGTGCCAGCGACTCTCGTCCGGGATCTTCGAGTCCATCCAGAACGTCTTCATCGTTTTGCTCATGGTCGGCATGGCTGCTGCGGGTGGCTGTAGACGTCAGAACGTCTAGCGCAGCTGGGAGATCACTGGAAAAAGCGGGAGTGGGGACTCGTTCGAGTTTTGACTCAAGATACCGCGCATGTTGTACCCATTGACCAAACCTGTATCAGGAATGATACGTTCCTGTAGAGGGATGTGTTCTTGTAAAGAGGTGCGTTCTTGTAGAGAGATGCGAACGCTGATTGGTTGGCTAGTTGAAGTGGGCGAGTTGCACATTCACTCTCGATTCCGCATCCAAGCGCACAAGAGGAAGAGGAAAGCGGAGAAGGATGTCGGTTCGTCGGGAGGTGGTGACGCTCTCGCAGCTCCTGCGTCGTAATGAGAACTCGTAGGGGCGCGTTCTTTATTTGCAGTCTGTCTTAGTCGTTGACGTTGTTGGTGTAGGAACTCTCGACGAGGAGGAAGCCGCGCGCCCCCGTTGCCTTTACGAAGTTCCGCTGGGAGTCGAACGGCAGGAAGAAAAAACAACTCAACGCCGTTCACGGACGGACCAGCGACGACTCGATACCAGCCGCTGACTTTCACGCAACACGTGCGGGACGCGAATCGCGAGTCGACGTCGCAGCCAGAGATGGGAGTGAGCAGCCAAACAAGTGGCGGCTTCCCGCTGACTCAAGAAGGTGATTCGTGCAAATAGAGCACTGAGGGCTGTGCATGACTTATGAGGACATGGCTGCTGTAGTTTATGCGCCGGAAAGCGACCAGTTGACCACCATCACGTCGATGTCGCAGTCTTCTTTATCGCAGACTCAGTCGCAGAACTTGTTGGGGTCAAGTCGAGACGACCAGGTGAGTTTGCTAGAATTTTTTCACTACAGTGTTTTACATTCGTCTGACTGGTGGCGATAGCTGCACCGACTTCAGCCACGGCAAATTCAGCAAACACAACTTCCGCCACCACCGTCGGCGAGTCACTGCAACAACAACAACAAGCTTCAAGAAGTTGAGGATAACCTGAAAAGTGCGCTCGTCGAACAAACCCGCGAGCAAAAGCAACATCAGACAGAAATGCTGGCACGGTTTGCAAGTCCGATAAACAAGTCGATTGAAGACATCGGTGCGAGGCTTACAACCAGCACCGAAGACCATTCACAGCATAGAACTGCGCTCACGGAACTTGCAGACGGCGTCAAGAGTGTGGCTGCATCAGTCACTGGTCTTCACCAGCAGGTTTTTGAGTTGGTAGCCGAGTTTGCTTGGATTCGTGTTGAAACTTACGATGCCCGTGCCTTTAGAGCCTAGAAAACAAAACAAGGTGTGAAGAAATTCGGAAGGCAGTGGAGAACGAAGCGGTGGCGGTGAAAGCAGGGGTCTCTAAACTTCAAGCGAGATTCGACACAGTTGAAGGAGCTGTGAAGTCGTGTTCGGATCTAGTCACTCACGTGCTAGAGCAGGAGAGAATGAAGCACGAGGCATTGCTGTCAGCCGTTGAAGCTTACGCTTGCCACTGCCATCAAGATGTTGGCCGCATCGAAGACTCTTCAAAAAATGTTAAAGCAACCAGAAAGCGAAGACGAGTTCCGCACCGCCCCAACACAGCAGAGACCAACTTGACTTGCTACACGTCTTCACCCTCCATTGACAGCTCGCCCGAACGAATCAACGCTCGCTCCGTACTAAACTATGACTTTGGCGCTCGTTTCGGGAGATATATGGAGGATAATGAGGCGGATTTTGGTGATCTTCATCACGCACTCGACCGAATCGAAGCTATCCGTGCCAAACGTCGCAGCTACTTGAACGATCTCTAAGGCTTCCACAATGCACACCTATCTGAACCAAAAAGCAACGACCAGCTTCCAGACATCCACGAAGCGAACACTCCCTCCCAGACCCCAAGCCAAAAAATGACAAGCCTGCGATACCCGTTCGCATGTATTTTTCTCATTTTTCTGTCGTGTTTTCCTTTTCAGGCCGCACCCGCTGCTCTCCCGACCGCATATCGTTTAATTCTCGTTCATTGAGCGTCCACTCTGCACCTAGAACTCCGGTCGCGTCTGTACAAGAACCGCCAGAACCAGAAACAACAGAATAAGGTGAGTTTTCATCCCTCGTTCGCTCTTCTAATCAGCTAATAGCCACTCCCGCGACTACTAACGTACCGGGTACCCAGCACCGTGCGTGGGGTCCTGGATAAGCTTGCCGTACTCCTCGCGAAGGCTCTTGCAGGCCATCTTGTGGTTCACGCCGTTCTCACGGTAGCACGTGGCCAACTCCTCGCGCACGACCTTGAGCGTCTCCTGCGCGAGCTGCACGCGCTTGGCGTACTCACGCTCGGCAGCGCGGATGGCCAGGATCTCGTCCTTGGAACGGAGCTGTGCGGCGTACATGTCTGGCTGGATCTCTCGACGCAAGCAAACCCCGATACTCTCGGCAAAATACTAGACCGCCGGGATGACAAGAGCAGCGGTGGCCTCTGAAATGAGCGAGGGGGAGGACGGGGGACAGGAGCCTGATTGTTACAGATCACAAGATATAAAAGTAGGGGTGTCAGTATAAAGGTACCAGGATTTTGGCTCAGTCGTACTTAGCATTACCATTCGGTTGAGTTGTTGCAACATTCCGATTCACCGATAGTCCACTACGATAATTTACTAGGGATGGATGATTGAGTACGGCTAAGTGTGTGGATGCTGCTTCCAGTGTGTACCGAACCCAGAAGAGATGGATACCTGTGCTCATGCCTAGCAACTGCTATTGGTGCTGTTGATTTCAAGTTGTTGAGAAGTCTGCCGTTGCCCGCAGCCAGGCCGCCGCCGCCGGCGCGCGCCATGGTGTTAATAGTGCAGTCTGTACTTATTATATATTGTTTTCTGTTTTGTTTTTCTAGCAGACTTGAAGTCTAAAACTTCTATGAGGCACCTTAAAATCGTCTTGGCGGACTTATTCAAATAGTTTGCAAAATGGAGCAATACGGAATGAGAGAAGCGTTGGCGAAAGTTGCCTGGTAGCAGGTATCCACGCAGAAAACAAAAGAAACACACACAACGAGACGGACGTGCAATCTTTCTGCTTACCCATGCTGAATTACATTATCTAAGATTCTTCTTGCTTAGTGTCTGCCGAGCATTCCGCAGTACCTGCGTGTGGCTTTGGCGGAAGGGCTGGCAGCCGTCTCGGCTTACGACATCAACTGCTCAGAGGTGTCTCAGAGTATGCGCAGCACTTGCATTCTTCGCCAGCTCCATGGGCAACACCCTTATGTCCATCATGGTACTTCTCTTTGGCAAGTACCATTCCGGCCAACCTGAACAACGGGCACATCGAATACATGCACTTCACGCTTGGCGGCATCATGGTCGTGACTATCTTCCTCTACGTGGTGGTGATGAACAAGATGCAGATCGGAATGATTCCTCCCGTAGGCAAGGACAACGAGGAAAAAGTGGAACGTTGACGGTGTAAGTAGAAGTGGCATGAATGTTCATGTCGAGAAGCTTCTTGGTTGGTTGCTTTACAAACATTTCAGGCTTCATGGGCATCATGCCCAGGGCATGGCATATCGGTTTTGAAAATGAAACTCCCTACTACAGATATTCAAAACGTGATCTGCTACTTGCTGTATAAAGTTTGATTGTAGGTGCTCACGTTTGCAGTTAAAAAGCTATAGTTTACTTTATCTTCACCGTCGCACTCAGTGGATTGACAGATATAAAGGTTTCTCGTCATCGCACCCTACTGTTAAAGACTCTCCCCACATGCAAACACACACAACAGGATACTGGAAGTATCAGAGCTTTTTTGTTTCTCGATTCTCACCACCGCGGACCTGTGGCCCACTCAGATGACCGTCGTGAAAACATCGAGATAAAGGAATCATCATTTTCCCCAGTCTGAAGGCAAACATTCACACAAATACCACACACTGTGGTGGTCCCGCAGCTATTCTGAAAGTGAGCAATTGGAAGTGGCAGCAGTTCCGCCTCAACGACTGGCTACCAAGCTGCGCGCGCTCATTGGTGGAGTGAGTGTAATTACGACTTTTTACAAATGTCGACCGTCTAAATCAGCATTTCATCCAATCGCAGCGCGTTTGAACCTTTTGCGGAAAATCGGACCTCGAGTTGCCGCGACGGCTTGAGCATGGCGCCTGGCGGTCGGCAAGAGCCTCGTGCGTGGTCCAAGGAGAACGAGGCGGCCAGCCGACGCATCAGCATCACGTCCAGCGAGGATGTCCCGGTCTCTGGTGCAAATGGTAGGCTCTAATTGTGTCTGTGGCGCTGAAACGAGAGTCCTAATTGTCGTGCTTGTATTTGTGTGGGAAAAGTGCCGTTCGAGGAGCTGCTGGCTCGAGAATTGCGTAAATCCGAAGGAAATGGAGCTAAAACAACGTCGAAAACAGGAGGAAAAGCGGGCGCGAAGCCTTTTCTTAAGAGAGGAGCGCGTGGGTGGTGGATGCGACAGCCTGGAGCCAAGCAGAAGGTGGTCAAGCACACACTCGTGTCTAAGGCAGAGGAGGAAGTGACAGCGAAGGTGACGCCAGTGATACAGAACAAGCCACAGCAGAGAAGGCGAAGGTCGTCGTCGGGCTCTTCTTCAGGAACTCTGTCGCCTGTTACGACGCCTCCGGAGCAGGTGCGGACTGCTCCTGTGCCGTCGCAGACGCTGTCACCGCCAGTGTCGCCGATTCGACGGACACAGTACGACAACCAGGTTGATGGCGATGGATATCAGGAGCAGTACAGGAGACAACAGGTGGATGGCTCTGCGGCGTGGAAGAATGCGTCGTTCCGATCAACTACGAGCACGGACATTATGGGCATAAGGCGCGTACGGCAATCGTACGAGGCAAAGCAGGAGCAAGAGGCGAATGAGATGGCGGAGTTTGAGGCGATTGAACGGGATCTAGCGGCGGAGAAGGAGGCTTATTTGAAGGAGAAACAGCAGCAACAACAGTATCAGGCACCCGCAACGGGAGTTGAGCAACGGGACCAGGTTCAGGACAATCAGGAAAATGATAACCGCTGGGGGCTACCCTATTCTTCGTTTGTCTCGGACCTGCATGAACAAGAGCGTTCAAGATGGCAAAATACCAAGTCAGGTTCGATATTCGACGACAGTTTGGACGAGGAAGCGGACTCAGCACTTGTATTTGACGACCACTCCACCCTGTCGAAGGATGATTGGATGAGTGAGCGCGGTGGATTTACGAACCAACTTCGGGATCACTTTGGATATGGCAACAATTACGGTGACCCTCCTTCTGAGCTGAGCGCGGTCAGCTTTGATGATTCGGTGCCGTGGGATGATGGTTTATCGTTTCAGCCACAACAGAGTTTGGCTTTAGCGCCGCATTCCATCACCTCTGATGACCGTTATGCAACTAATAAAGTGCCAAGCCAGCAACCAGGACCGCGCGGAGTGTATTTTGCGGAAAACGGCGGTGACAGTACCGATACGCTTGGTTACAACGAATCGGGCGTTCCAGATCGCTTACGAGACAGTGATGCCCCGGTCTCGTCGTTGGTACAGCACGTATTTGGAGAACCTGAGCAAGCAGAAAACAATGTTACTGTGCTTGACGATAACATTGACTCTGCCAGTGCTGACGATGGCGATGGAAGCAGCAGAAACGAATTTCTAGTGCCGCCGCCACCACCTGTTCAAGATAAATCTCTGTCAACGCTGAAACAAAAGTTGCGCGTGAAACAAAAGCCAGCTGCCGCGAAAACATCGATCAAAACCAAAGCTGATGGCAAACGCGCAGGACTGACTAAGGGTAAAACTGGCGCGTTATCTCGCGCGCCACCAAATCAAAAAGCAGGAGCAAGTACAGGCAAACCACCACAACCTCGCGATCGAAGTTCGCAGCCAGCAGATTCTGGGATGATTCTGCCCGCTGTTATTGAAGATAAGCTGTACGAGCTAGAGGAAGAAGTCAAGTTCTACAAGTCCGAGACCCTGCAGCTTCAAAAACGCAAGGACTACTTCGAACAGGAAGTGAAAAAGCTAGCCCTCGAGCGTGACGAATTTGCTCGGTACCAGCAGATACAACGTGTTCTGATTGAGAAAGAATGGGAGCAGGAGCGCGCGAAGATGAAAAAGGAGCAAAAATTGCAGGACCGACAATGGAAGCTGCGAATGAATGCGACAATATCACACCAGGATCGAAAAGACCGTGGCGAGGTGGAAGTACTCAAGGCGCAAATAGTGAAAATGCAGCTAGACGAGAAAGATCGCGCAGGGAAGCGGAAAGCTGAACATGACAACTTGAGGCAGCGTGTGGCGGTACGTGCTTTACTTGATGTTCTCCTTGGCCAAATTTTGAACTAATGGGAATTTTGCTTGAATGCTAAGGAACTGGAGGAGAAGAACCGAGAGCTGAGTGATGAAATTAAGTTCCTGGAGAAGGACCGCTTGGAACAGTGGGAAAAGTATGAGCGTTTACTGAAGGAAAAACAAGAGACGTCCAGGACGACATCTGATGCTGTCCCAACCGTTCGCACTGAAAAAAGAGCTTCGCACCATGGACGATGTTTTCGCGATTAAAGGGGCAGCAGATGAACTTTTGCAGAGGTGGAGTTTTCCGAACGATGATGGTCGCCCTGAAGAAAGCGAGAGTCAAGACCATGCGTTTGGAGTGCACTCTGGATACCACCACCGTTTGCAATCCACAGTGGACCACTACAATCCGAAACGGTACAGTTTCGACAAGGAAGATTTCAATCAGTCGAGCATAGAAGTTTTCACTGGAGAATCGGGACTGGGTCCCAAAAGTGAGAACAACTACGCTAACGACCAAGACAATGTACGGGCCAGTACAACCGGCGCCGCATTTGAGTGGGCACTTCCTAATGCTGAAGATGATGAAGCTCTGCATGGTGTCACGCTTGGCAGTCTGAAGCCTGTCGAAGGTGACGTGAATGACGCTATTTCAGCTTCAACGTCATCGTTGTCGGAGCACAAAACGATTCGTCAACAGATCGAGCACTCCGGTGGGAAGAAGGAATTGCTATACTCGGACGGGAGCAGAAAAATCACATTTCCTGACGGCAATGAGAAGGACATCGACGTCAACGGCCACGTGGTTATCAAGTTCACGAATGGTGACCACAAAGAGGTAAGTTACTTGACTATGCTGTGCATGGGAAGTCTCACTAATGAGTGTTAATCTGCAGCTCTTTCCTGATACGGGGATCAGTGTATATTACTACTACGAGGCCCAGACGAAGCTGACAACGTACCCCGACAACCGGAAGGTGTACGAGTTCCCGAATCATCAAGTCGAGACAAGCTTTCCGGATGGCACCACAGAGATTCAATTTGCAGACGGCATCAAGAAGACCATCCGTCCGAACGGCGACGAGTTCTCCGTGTTCCCAGACGGAACGACCATGCTGGAGCAGCCCGACGGTGTGCGCGAGGTGACACTGCTCAACCAGAAGAAGATCCGCTACTTCCCAGACGGACAAATGGCCTGCGTGACGCCCAGCGGTCAAAGAAACCCGCGTCCGCTCGGATTCCGAGCTCAAACAGCTCATGGAGAGCACGTAAAGTAAGAAAAATGCACAGCAAACTATTTAATCGAATGCTTGCTTTTCATTGGTCCACCACGTTGAAGCTTCTGTACCCATGTGGACCACATTTTCTGAACTGACTTAAACTATGCCATACCAATTTCTAGTGATCCAAACGTGTGCCATAATCATCCGGACGCAACCCTCGACGTCATTCCGAATCTGGGCTAGAAGATGGAGGCGTATCTGCGCAAGTTCTGGCCGCAGGGCTCCGTGTCCGTGAGCTGCCGCGTGTACGCGAGTCAGCGCCGCTCCGACGAGCACAAGCGCCTGCAGTTGACGCCCAACGGCCTCGAGTTGCGAGCTGTGGGTCCCTCGTCTTCCAATGAGCCGGACGTGATCCCGTGGCGCGTCATTTTGGGCGCTTCCGAGTCCACGAGCGGCATCCGGCGGCGCTTTGTGGCTGCGTATGAAGGCAGCGAATACGGCGAAGAGAAGGAGTTTGTGGTCTTTGGCTGTGCCCCCAAAGGCGCTGGAGCGGGACGTGGAGGTCTCCTGGGAGGTCTCGCGTCATTGGCGACGGCGGTGCTGCCCACGGCCCTCACAGGAGCCAAAGCCAAAGACGCAGGAGTGGAGAGAGAGTTGCTGCAGTGGGTGTTTAGGTGTGACGATGACGACGGAGACGCAGTGGCCATGAGGACGGTGAAAGCCATCAGGTTCCTAGCCGACCCGAGAGTGCAGGAGAAGGGCGTCAAGGCGGCCGAGAAGCTGCTGATCCGTACGGATTCATGCCCCCACGGAAGGTGAGAGAGCAGCAACGAGGAGGTGGAGATTGGGATTTTATTGACGCGTCTGTGTGTGTAGTTTATGGTGGTGATCAACCCTGCAGGAGGAACGGGCAATGCTCAGCAAACGTTCGAGAAGCAGGTGGCGCCTCTGTTGGAACAGGCTAATGTGGAGGTGGAGACGGTCATCACGCGGAAAGCTGCACACGCGACCGAGATTTTGGCGGAGGTGCCGCTGAATAAGTTTGACTGCGTTGTCGCAGTCGGAGGAGACGGACTACTGTCGGAGAGTGAGTTTGTTATCTGATTGAACTGGTGAGAGTGGTAGGACTGATGTTGTTGGTTGTGTTGCAGTGTTACAAGGCCTGATGACGCGCAAAGACTGGCAGGAAGCCATTCTTCAGCCGCTTGGAGTGAGTGCACACTTTGTTCAATGTAACTTATTGAGTTACAGTACTAATATGCTGCTGTTGTGTCACTTGTAGATCATCCCGGGCGGATCGGGTAACGGTCTCTCTGCGTCGCTGCTATCACGTGCTGGAGAACGTTTCGAAGCGATGAACGCTGCGTACTCACTCGCAAAGGGCCAAACGCAGGAGCTAGATCTTTTCAGCGCCACCAACGGCGATGGAAAGATCATGTACGGGTTCTTGTCCTTTGAGTGGGCCTTCATTGCCGACATGGACATCAAATCCGAGCGGTACCGGGTCTTCGGAGATATGCGCTTCCTCATTGCATCCACGCTGCAGATTTTTGGTTTCGGACAGACGAATTTCCCTGGCCAGCTACGATATCTGGTCTCCCAGGAAGACGAACCATTACCGGCGAAGTATCACGACACTTTCAGCGGCACGGAGACTACAGCCAAGCCAACTTGCGTTTGCCTGGACAAGGAAAAGGAAGGAGAAAAGGCCGGTGAGTGGAAAGAAATGGATGGTCCGTTCTACATGTTCTGGAGCATGAACGTCTCCCATGCGGCCGCGGACGCTCACATCGCACCACCCGCGGGTGTTTCCGATGGCTACTTCTATCTGATGCTAGTTTCAGGCGAGAGTTTTTCACGCATGGGACTAGCCAGCCTCATGATGGGAATTGAAGAAGGCACTCATCTGGATGCGGAGCGTGTACAGCTCATTCGAACGCGTGCCTTTACTGTGCGTGCTAGTAATTCTGACGACCTCATGTGCGTCGATGGCGAGCTCTTTCCTGGACCTGAAGTGAAGATTGAGGTGCATCGCGCACTGGGTCGAGTGCTTTGCCTGCCAGAAAGCAAGTAGTGTAATTACTACGCTGCGGGTGGATAGAGACGCTGCCGAAGCGTACTTGAAGGAGGAGCACGACCAAGGAACTGTAAATGAAGCTTTGTTTATGCCATGCATTTAAGCATTTTTTGCTGACAGGTCACTCAGACGCTGACCTCCACACCTGTATCTCTTTCGCGATACGTTCATGCTGGAGCTGAAGTATCTGGGGATCTACATGCTCGACCACCTCTTCAGAATTCTCGCCGGAGGGGCGTGGAAGCTCCAGCAGCTCCTTTGCCACGAGTAGTGCCACTGATTTGCCGAGCAAATTCGTTTGAGGCTCTCGACGGGTACTTTGGGTTTCTTCTCGCACTTCTGCGGCATGCCGTCGCTCCAGAAACTCGTACGCTGTCCGACGGCTAACAATCTTCTCGTTCAGCACCGCGAGTTCCTCCCAGAACAATGCTATTGTGTCGGCACTTATTTGCTGAGAATTGGCAGTAGCCGTTTGACCAGAGTTTCCATGCAGTAGAACTTGCAAGTCTTGCATAGTGAGTTTGTCTTGCTCCTTACGTCCTGGTGCCACGCCCAGACGCTGCAGGCCTTCATCCCCATCAATTTCGTCTTCGACTGCATCGTTTTCTGTTTGTTCGGTACTTGAATTTTGTTTGTGACCAAGTCGATAAATGCGTTCTTCCACAGAGCCTTTAACAATAAAGCGATGGACTCGAGTGCGCTTTGTTTGACCCAAACGATGGACACGGTTGACAGCTTGAGCCTCAATGCTACTGCTGAGTAAAGGTTCAACAAGGATGACCTCTGTCGCTTCTACGATATTGAGTCCGTTGGCACCAACTTTAAAAGGCAGCGCTAGCACACAAGCAGCTGGGCATTCTTGAAATTGACTCAAGAGCTTCGGTAGCTGACGCTTGGTTCCGTACGTGAAGCAACGCACGCCAAGACGGGGTAAAGCGCGCACTACTAACTCCAGCATTTGGGACCATTGAGAGAACAGCAAACACTTCACGCTCGGATTTTCCTGTCGAAGCATGTCGACACGTCTCAACAAGGCATCCAGCTTCGACCCCAAGCTCCCCAGCGTGCGGTTTGGATGTGGCAGCTGCGGTGGAGCTTCAAGCGCGACTTCGGCTTCATGTTGATACTCAGTGTTTCTCGAATCTGATGTCGCTCCATCCACAACAACTGTGACACTGTTAACAGAGCATTCGCGACGGCAGGTAGGGCAGCGAATAGTTTTCTTGGTACGTTGTCGCCCACCAGTCAAGCTCGATACGCAAGTCATACAAAAGAGGTGTGCACAAGGAAATACAGCGCGCCTTTGCGTAAACTCCTGCAGACAGACGGCACAGATAGACTGTGTCTGTTGTGATAGTGAGGAAGCTTCAGTGTTTTGTTGCGGTTGCTCTTCTTGACGAGCTTGTGCCTCACTTTGTAGCTGTAACAAGTACCGCAGCTGAGCCATTTTGTCCCGCAAATCAAGCTCAGCCGCAGCACGATCTGCTTCCAGCTCAGCAGCGCGAACTGGCACCTCCATGGGCTCCAACTTGTACAACCGCTCGGCTTTAGTGCGTGCTGCTGGCTCTCCTGGCTGCCGCAGTCTCAGCTGGCTGCACGCCATGACCAACTCGTCCAACGCGCCTAGACGCTGATGTTGAGTCTGGAAAAGCTTTGCTGCCTGCCACTCTCGCTGCAGTTTCTGCCAGAACTCCACCTCAGTTTGCAGCGAAGCCTGAATTCTATTCGCGATAACTTTTCCATCCTGTTGTGAGCGTAGTGCACTTCGCGCACAGCTAGCAATCTCTTTGAATACCTCAATGAATAGAGATACTGATAAACCTTCAGTAGTGGTCTTGATCGCAGCATCGAGGGCACCCTCGTCATCCAGATCTTCATCGTCTATCAAGTCCATGATTCTACCATGACCAACAAAAGTCTTGTCAATGCCAAGAAAATGTTTTCGATAGGCTTCAAGCTCCTTGTACAACTGGCAGTGAACACACGTCGGGCCCGTTCCGCCGTCGCGGCACTTTCCACAATTTCCAGATAATTCAATGTCAGCGTCCGTAGGTATTCCGTTACTCAAGGCCCCAAGACGCTCGTAAAGACCACGCCGTCGTTTTGTCAATGCTTCCAGCTCACGTACCAGCATCAGTCGCAAAGAACGCGTGCTCACGAGCTGAGAGCAAAACGTCGTTCCCCAACGAGTATCAAACCCAGAAAGTCGAGCTTGAACACGAGTTACCAGCTGCATTTCGTCGTTGTTTCGCTCGCTTTGCTCAACAACGGCCAGGGCGTCATTCCACCAATCCCCCGACGTGCACATCGATTCTGACGATGAACCTTGTTGGATTGTAGCGATCTCCTCGGCGATTTTTCTGAAATTACCGAGTGCCTGGGCGTGCATCATCTCCACTTGCTGCAAATAGTATTGCCGAATGTGTTGTGCACTCTGCCCAAGCAATGAATACTCCGCAGTAATGGCCGCCCGATCTTCGCCTCCCAAATCTCCCGAGTCAGGAAGCAGCCCAGTCGACGAAATGCGTTTCTCTAGAGCAGGCAACGCAGGTAAGAGACTCAGCTTCTTTGGATCCACTGCTGCTGCAATTTCGCTAGAAGAATCAGCCCCATTCTCGGAGTTACTATTGTCTGGAAGCGAATACAACCGCTGGATGCACTTCTCGAGGTTCTGCAGTATGTGAAGTCGCGGGAGCAGATCAGCACGAAATTGCGGCCAGTTTGCTCGAATAAGGCTGATTTCGGCCATGTACTTAAGAGCAGCACCTGAAATGTCGCCTGTTAACACAAGAAGAGCGGCCAACCCATTTTGCGCTCCGATGAGCTGCCGCTGTTCCTCCTCGCACTCATGTGCTGCTTTATTGATCAGTTCCTGAAGAAAGGCATCCATGGTCATCACAGTGCCGGAGGTTGAGTTGCCTCCGGAGCTCCACGCTTGCTTAGCCCCACCGACCTGAGGATGGCAGCACAGCTGCCTCAAAACGAGTAGATCCTGCCACAAGCGGTCGTCGCGTTCAATGACGTCATTCATGCGAGAGTTCTGCCTCTGACGCTGCTGGACAAGAGAAACAATGCGTTTCTCCTGGGTATCGTAAAAATGTCGCTCCACAGCGGCGAAATGGCACCAAACGACTTCGTTCTTTTGTGGGGGAGGCCCAACTGATCCAGAACGTGCTTTTTACCAGTGCGCCACAGAATGCCCCCTCCACTAACAACATGCCACCTTCATCGTTGAACGGTACATAGTAGTAATGCAATCTAGCACACGTTGAATCGCTCCTCGAGCGAAATTGTGGTCAATCGATTCTCGGAAGAATCCCAAATCTAAACTCTCCTGCTCGTGTGCTCGCGCATTGAAAGTTTCTCTTGATGTATGGTCCACTTGTGGCGACGTATACGGCGGGATACGCAGAAAACGTAAGTACCCAAAAAGCTCGCTCACACGTGAAGAAAATGGTGTGCCTGTGACCACCCATCGGTTACTTGCGCTTGGTCTTGAAAGCGTTAATGCTGCTTGCAACCGTGTATTCTCCTCCAATCTGAGCCTCATCCATGCAAACCCGCCAGAAGTTCAATGCCACAAGTGGCGAGCTCACAAATGCATAGCGCTTGTGCTGTGGGCGTGTGCTAGAACGACGATCTCCTTCAGTCGTAGGAACATGCCGTAGATCTGCGGCGAGTGCCTCATAAGTTGTAAGAACCACATCGTAACGAGCCAAGACAAGGCCCGGTGACGCCAATACTTGCCACGCACTCGGACCTCCTTTCTCAATCGTCTTTTTAAGTTTCGGACTCCAGGATAGCGCATAACTGAAAGCGCACCGGATGTGGCGCGGCTCGTTTTCCCACTGCGCATGGGTGGATAGGCTCCGGTGATACGATAAGAGTTGTGCGGCTTGAAATAGTTGGCCGTTCGTTGCTTTGGCAATGGTAGCACATGAATCCATTTGACCATTCTTCGGTTGAAGGTGTATGCACCGACTCAAAATCCCACAGCCCGCGCGAGCTGGGGAAGCTGCACTGCTTTCAGTAACGTTATCGCGCTCATTAGTCACGTAACCCGTGCAAAGCTGATGGTGCCATGTATCACAAAACTCACACCGTATGAGTCCCAAAGGATGACTTTCGACGATCCGCAGATGCATGCCATACCAATTTCCTCGTCATCTTGACGCCTTCATCTTCGTCATGAAGAGAAGGCGCGTGGGATGACAATAGCTGGGGGCTTATAGATGGTCGACGGTGGTTCAGCACGGAAGCGATCATAAGCTGGCACGAGATTATTTTCATCGGCAAAGATTTCACCGCGAACCGATGAAAAATCAAGATTCTCGGGTCGGAGCTGCTCTTGTTGCATATGAATGTTGGTGTTGGATGGCTTCGGGTGGAATGCGGCACAAAACGGGTCGTACGCTGTCAACCGTTTTGCCGCTACCTTGTTGAAGGTAACGCACAAGGGAAGAGTGCCAGGCTGTTCCATCGACGGCTTTTCCTGTGCTGCTCATCCAAGAAACTGCAAGCTTTTTGATACGCTCGCAGTGATGGGAGGAGATCCGTTGAGCTGGCTTCGGTCAAATGCATCAATATCGCGACGAAGCTGCCGCGCTGTGTCAGCGCGTAAATCTCGGCACGCAAACGTCTGATCCTCAAACCGTGCACACACGCCACCTTGTTTTCACCCACGAATCGATCGTACAGCACTTCGATCTCGTTCCAGTACCTGTATCTGCACGCCGCCTCCACTTCTGATAGCTCTCTGCGCGTCATGGAGCCCACTTCAACAGCCAAATCATCACATGGCATGGCACGCATCGGGGTTGCTGGGGATGCCAGCACTATGTCAATCATAGAGCTGCAGATTTCCATGTACTTGCGCTTGTACACAGCGACTGAGAAGCAGCTTCCAGTCGTCTCTTTCTTCCTCTCTCTTGCCATTAATATGAAGACTCAACAATCTTGTTTCTCTCGCTAACGTCGCGACGTGAGACTTCCAGGCCTCGTACGTCTGCCTGGGAAGAGCTCCACATGGCTAAATTGGACGTCTGCGTCATCATCTTCTCTTGTCCGTGGACTTGAGCTCACTTGGTCGTGCTCTACAAGTGTCAAGTCAAATTGCAGTTGTAGAGCACTGGAGATGCTCTTATGCTTGCAAATTACAGTTAAAGAGTGGCAAGAGCGAGGAATGCACAGGGAATTGAGCTGGAGCGCGTCCTCTGGGCCTCCGTCGGCTGTTGCGTCAGTAGAGAGACGCAGAGGCACTGAGCGCTGCCAAGCGAGGTGACGCTGCTTGCCGCGCTTCGGGCGCTTGAGACGCTGCGCTGCGGCGATGCGAGCGCCCTCTGGTCGGAGTCGCCTTGCGCCGTGTCATCTCGGATTAGTTGTGTAGGAATTGTGTAGATACAAAGTCAGATGACATGATATCTGATTACGATTGGTGCAAGAGGACCATTTATAAACAAAAGAGAAATTTTATTACGCCGCCGAACGCTCTACTTGTCCTCTTCCTTGTTGCTGTCCTTGTCCACCGAAGCACCATTCCGAGCTGCATCCTTGTTCATCATGACAGTGTACAGGACGATGGTCAGGGCCATGATGCCGGTGAGTGTGAAGCAGAGATACTCCATATGTCCATCGTTCAGGTTGGCGGAATGTATTTGCCAAAGAGAAGCACGAGGACGGAGGAGCAACGCTGCCCATGGAGTTGGCGAAGAACGCAAGTGCGATGGACGTTGCGCATACTCTGCGGCACCTCCGAGTAATTGATATCGTACGACGTAACGGCGGCCAGTACCGGAAAGAGCTACCAATAGATATTGCAGGATAGCCGTCCACCACGGAATGTCGTTCATCACTTGACCACCGTCATCATTCAGAATAAATTGTGTTTCCCCACAGAGTCCACGGTCAGCGGGCCGGCGTTACGACGGATAATCTCGTAGCACCCTGTCCAAATCACACATAGTGACAACGCAGTACCCAGCTAACACCTTGCCGTACCGGCTCGGTGGCTTCCCAACGTACTTCGTATACAGCGGGTAGATCACTTTCTCCGCAAGTGCAACGAAAACCATGCAGCCGACGGGGTTAGCGGCTTGAACTGAGGCCCCGGCATCTGGCTGGCGTCCGGACTGCCGTTGAGGCGCATATCAGTCTGCTGAATGATGGACTGGCTGTTACCGCCGGTTCTGGACAATTCAAAACACTTGAAAAGCGTTGAGCGGTAGATTCGAACAACTTGCTTCACACCGTCGACGATCCCCATCACATCGTCCACCAGACGTATCCTTCGCACTCTCCATGAATGTTGATGTACGACCGAAGTAAACCCAGAGAATCGTTGCGATCACTTCGATCATTACACCACATGCGTACGAAATGTTGCGCTGACTAACATCACCATTGTCAGACAAGAACGAAGCCAAAATGTTCAGTGAAAACGCGGCAACATACAGGATCGTGCCGAGTGTTAGCATCTTCGCAGTAAAATTCTTCTTGGCGTGATCGGTCAAAATCCTAATCACAAGAGCGATCGACTGTCTTGTTGGTGGCACATTCACGTAGCGTTCACGAGAGACCCAGAGAAGTCAGGAACAAAAGCACCATGACGAAGCCGGCAATATACACGCTGACGTAGCCGTAGTCCGCAGGGATAGCCCCGACTCCATGAACAGACACGTACGGGAACGCAGCGTAGCCAATAAACGCACCAACGTTTGCGACAGCATATTGAATGCTGAAGAAAAGAGATTTCTCGTTGGCGGGCGCACTTGGTGAGAACTGGTCACCTCCGTACGAAATGACTAGCGATCGAAGACAAACTTGGGAGGTTGCAACGCCGAGGAACAAACCAATGTTGAAGATGGCCCTTGCTGACGCCGATGTGGCTTAGCACAGAGGGTAACGCAGCAACAACCAGAAGAAGGAGACCAAAACAGTCGAGAGTGGCGGCTGAGAGCAACGTTTTGAACTTCCCGAGATGCTCATCCGAGATGTACCCAGCAATGATGCACATGAACTGGCTCAGAGAGTCGAACGTGAGCTTCATGGAGGTGGATCCCTTGTTGGACCACCCCAGCTTCTGGAAAAAGTTCTTGAGGGACTGCGCGATGGCAAAGTTCGTGACTTGGCTGAATGCCGACAAGATAAACAGCATGGTGCAGACGTTCTTGAGTACGTGCTTGGCATACTTGGCGGGGCGCTCATCCCAGAGCTTGGTACTGACGTAAGCCGTGGCCGAGGGCATCAATCGGGGTGTTAGCAGCGGAGTTGGCGAAGGCTGCTTGGACATCTGCGCACTTGAAGGTGAATTCAGGAATGAAATGACTGTTAGTTGACGTCCATTACTGTGGACGTCTCTCATGATTTGCTGCGTTGAGATTGTGCGAGTTGACAGAAGCAACTGAGACTGAGGGTTCATCCCAGGAAGAGTCCACTAAATTGGTCTTGGAATCCAAGTTGGATAGAGTATTACATGTTGCATGCGCAACAACCTCCAACATAACATCGAAGAAGGCCTTCACAGTAAGATTCAAAATGATGTGAATGTGCTTGACGCCAGTACCACCGACCTGGGTCAGCAAGCCTATTATTGAAGCTAAACGCACGTCTTGTACATTTGGCCCTGCCACTGGTTTGTTGGGCTGCCTCGTCACCTAGTGCCTGAGCAGCATGATCTGCAGGACACCATCACGAATTCATTATGTTGATGCCACGTTCACGGCCTTTTCAGCAATGGTTGCAGCGACATCTCCATCCTATCTATCTGCTGCTCCAACACGTCGAGCTGAGCTGCAGTTTCAGTTTGTGGAGATGAAACCCAGCTACTGGGGTAAATGATTTTCGGTAAAGTGTGAGAGCTTTCCATGGGCTTGCGATTGCGACACAACTTAAACTGGTGTGCCGCGTTTTTCAGTAGTTTGTTGGCTGTCCGCGTATTGTGCAGCTTTGCGTTACTAGTGCCACCATGATCGCCACTTAAAAATCGATAGCGACTCCAAGCTGCCTGAATGAGCCTTGCACCGCATACACGCATGGCACGCTCCCACCTCACTCTGTCCATCGCCGACATTACAGCGTGCTCTCGATTGGTGCCCTCCAGCGAGGCAAGAAACTCAGACGTCATGAGTGAATTGAAGATTAAACCACCAACAACTGCGCCAAGCACAATAGCAACACGTCCACCAGCTGTGATCGGGTACGCATCGCCGAATCCAACCCCAGCCATGCTAACCAGAGTTAACCAAAGCGCGTGATCTTCACCGTCCAGCTTGGAAGAAAATGGTCTTTCAAAGATGGAGACCGAAGCGGTCGTGCTCACCCACAGGGTTACAAAAAGAGACAACATAATTCTGGACGGCCGCAACGCAAACGATACCCGGAAACTCCACCACAACGATTCGACGGACATATTTTTCGTAGTCACCACCGGAGAGTCCACCATAATCGCCCTGCCATTGACCACTGGCTTCAATAACTGGTTGCGAATCACTCGTGTAAACCAATAGAGACGTACTAATACAATCATATTCACGATCTCCAACGGATACGAGTATTGCAGCTCACAAGCACGACTGCTAGACGTCATTGTAAGAGGTGTTGGGCATGCAGGGACTATGTCCAGTGTAGCCCGAGGCATTGCATATCGCTCTTCATTCATATAAACTCGCCCGTGTAACAAAGGCGGTAAGAATACTCCACAGAGTAGGAGCTCAACGACAAATGGCAGGAGCAACAAGCGAGGTGAGCGCCAAAGTGAGTTTCGGCAATCTAAGGGAATTTGATTCCGCAACACCATAATTTCCATCTTCACGCAGTACCGATAGTGTATCTGGTGAAGAAGAAGAATCGTTATCAGCATCAGTAGCATCGCATGTGTTTCTCCTGGCGACTGCAACGGCAGGCCACGATGATATTCCCCAGATGAGCGCCATATCGCGCGGAACTGCATCCAAACAGTTAATACCGAGAGCCCAGACAACCAAATGCAGAAGCTGTCGCTGCGAGCACGTAAATTGTACAGAGTGCGCAAGCGTTGATGCGTATTCAATATTCTTTTAGTGCTTGACGGCACTGCTTTGTTCAGTCTTGTAAAGCCCTTCCTCTGCCCGCTGTTAGCAGTGGACAACCCGAGATACACGGCAAAATGCATTTTGCAACGCTCCTTTTCCCAAAGCCAAAGTAACTGAGCCAGTCCAAGAAAGAATACCACTAGTGCAGGTACACGCTCCCATACAGACCACGGAAAGTATCGGATTAGAGTGCCCGCTTCCAGCATTGTGCGGGTGGCTGTGTCAGACATGCCGGCGTCATCAACTTCGCTGTACGTAAAAATTGTGGGGAGGATCCGAAATGACAGCACATTCACGCGCTGTTCATATTTAAGCGGCGAGTAGGCTGCAATTTGGAGGAATTGCGCAATTTCGAGTGGTAACAGGAGCGCTAGAACGAGAAATCCACCGACCCATTTGCTTGAGATACAAAGTCGTAGCTGGAAAGGAAAGCAAAACGTAGCTTGGTCTAAAGGCAATCCAAAGATACGGGAGCCAAATGGTGACGAAAAGCTCGGAAACTCCCAATCCTGAACAATCCAGAGCAAGTCCAGCGCTACGACGAGTGAGCAGAGCAGAACATGCCAGGACGTGTTACTCAACCAGGACTTCATAAGATCCCCTTCATCAATATCAGTGAGACTCCACTTAATCCACTCCGCTTGCAGCATCGATATCGCATCAAAATAAACTCCACCGAGACAAATTCCAACCAGCGAAAGCCAGCACCATACTAAACGCACAGCCGGTAACTCCGTATACGTTCGACGCACCGAAGACATCCAGTTGCCAAACACAAGGCGATTAAACTCGCGGTCCTGAAGAACCCAGTCAACCGTGATCAAAAGCTTCAGGCAGCTCAGTGTCAGTAGTGTAGTCGATAAGAATTTCTGGAACTCGAATTGGCGCAGGCTCGTCCAGGCTTCCGTTTGGTCTTCCGGGAAGATCATGGTCTCAAGTGAAGAGTTTGTAACAATTCTTCTGGTAACGTACATCACTGCAGCCCATAGGAAGGGGAATCCTGCAGCCATAAACGTCCACGAGCCATGAGCAGAGCCAATGTTCCAGACTTTCAATACCACCGCCGGAACAACAGTTGAACCATTAGAGAGGAAAGTATGGACGGCCAGTTGTCCCCTTTGACCTGTGAACTTTGATTGAAGTTCATTTCCCTTCTCATCAGCGTCCGAAGAAGCGGAAAGTCTCGAAAAGGTTCGCGTGGCGTGGCGATACGACGTCTCCCAGTTCCATTGGCGCTGCACGAGTCTTGGATATGCTACGAGTCTGAGAAACAGCAGCAGAGCGACACTCAATAGACTCTGGAAGAGGAGTTTCTGCCATGTAAAACCCGTGAAAATTGATTTGGCTACATTTCCATACACTGGGAAAGCGAAGGGGCTTTTAAGCGACGTCAGCAGTGGACAAGTGACGCCCAGGAAGAAGCACAAGAGCAGGTGAAGCAGGCAGCAAAGGATCCGCAGCGACGGGTGGCGCAGAGACGTCACCACCCACGTGCACTTCAGGAAGATCGAGTCGTCGTGTCCTCCTTCCTCATGAGCTGGTGGCCTCTTCATGTTCGTCGTGGATGGAGACGCAATTTTGGCCAATCGGAACGTGAAGTCGAAATTCGGGAAGCGGTTTTCGAAATTCGACTTATGCAAACATCAGAAGACCATATATCGAGGAACGACGGCAGATGCGCACGCGAGACTACAGGTACTAGTAATACCATGGCCATGCTCAAGCTTCTTGACAGCTCTGCCCAAGGTAAGCTTACACAGGAGCTTGCTTTTCTCCAATCAAGACACGGATCACAAGATGCAAAGCTGTATAATACTACAGACTGTCGCTGCATCTTGGTCGACGACTATCCAGATTCGAGTTGCGTAGTGCAGTGGGGGTCACCCAGAGGCTCGCACAACCACGTACATTGGCAACAAGCAAAAAACGTTCTCGACCTACATTTCAAAGCTGACCGCGGCGAAAGAAGCAAACTCAAGACCATCAGAAACATCAAACTTTCTAGTATTCTTGTTTTAAGAACGACACGACATCTACATCGGCATGCTTTGACGGCGCCATGTGGCTAACCTGGTTCAGGTTGGTTAGTAGTGTATCGGCTGGTAGGTAGCCTCGCCTCGCGGTGATACAACACCACCACGCGCTTACACGTACTGGATCGTGCTGGTCGAGTACTTGCAGAGTGAGCCCGACGGACCGGCGCCCAGCTCCTTCGGCTCGCCCGACGTCGAGCCCTGCGACCACGCGCACACGTCGACCTTCTTGCCCTTAATCTTGACGTTGTCGATCGTGGCCTGGTCGCCCCAGTTCTTGTTCACCGTCACGATGCTCTTCTTGCCGTTCACGGCGTACACGTTCTTGACGGTCACCTTGCGCGACTTGCCGCCGCACGTGCCGCACGAGCGGTAGAGCTTGCCAAAGTCCTGCGCGTAGAAGCCCTCGATGGACACCGTGCCCAGGCCGTTGTGCTGCACGACCTTGTCGTCGGCCGAACGCGCGCCGCCGCCGATCACCTTGGAGATGCTGCTGGCCGAGCCGCCCTTGATGCTCAGCGCGTCCTCACACACGTCGTCCCACCACACGTTCTGGATCGTGCATCCGCTCTGGTCGCAGTGCACGCCCTCCATCTGGTCCTTGCCGATGATCACGTTCTTGAGCGTGGCGCCGGGCTCCACGAGGAACACGGCCGTCTTGGAGCCGCTCTCCTTCTGGCCGCCGCACTTGATGTCCTTGCGCTGGTACGTCTTCATGCCACCGTCGAACGTCGTGCCCTTCTTCACCGTGTACGGCTCGGAGAAGTAGACGTTACCCTTGCTGGAGGGCCACGAGCCGGTCGGCATGGCGACGGCCTCGGACCGCATGGACGCGGCCGACGCGACAGCGGAGGTGGCGACGAGCGCGACGGCGACGGCGGAGAAGGCGTTGACCATGGTTGCAGTAGTAGTTTAGTTTCCGGAGGGTGGTTGGTGCGAAGAACGCGAATTGGAAAATGAAAGTGTTTTGGACCATTGGTCGGCCGGGCGTGGCTGCTGCGGGCGGCGGCGGTGGTAGCGCTGTTCCGGTTGGGGTGTTGAATTGGCGGAGGGTGGTTGATGCGATGAAGCGCTCGCAACGGTCCGGCATGCCAGCAGGCTAGGTCGTCGTTGTCAGCCTGCACTCTCTTGTCGAGACGCTGACCGACCGCCGTCTCTTTGCTGCTCGAGCGTCTTGGCTCTCGGTGTAGGATACGTCAAGTCATCTGATCGACTATTAGTTAGTCAGCGATTAAAAGCTGCCACCCCACCCACCCAGACAGGCAGGTGTACTGTGGTAGGGCAACGACGGCACAAACGAGCAGAGGCGCCGACGCAAATCGCGAGGTGCCACTCCGCGCGCCTCCGGTGTGGTTTCTTCTCGCTCTCGCCTTCCAGCTGCTCAGTCGCATTCGTCGGTAGTGGCTTCAGCTCCGTTGCCGTAAGCTGAGGCAGTGTAGGGCCAAAAAACAAGGGGTTGGCAGGACTGCCATGATACCTGCCTTACACACTAAGTGCGTAGTTGTAGTCGGTCGGCCCACCACCAAGAACGCCTCGGCAGCATGCGACTGGATCGCACGTGACGACTCTGCATGCGGTGGACTCGACAAGCTGTATACTAGTAGCTGTACGCCGCTGCAAGATACCACCTGTGCCGCGGTGATGTGCACCGTGTGGCGACTAGATCAACGCACGAACAGCGGAGCAGCGCCAAACAGCAAAAAGAACGGACGGTCGGTGGAATCCTCCTACCCCACTGCAGTGTCCGAGAGGTGTCGACAACTTGTGAATGAATGACGCTCGGGAAGCGCACTGTAGGGTGCATGGACTATCCCAAGTAAGTGGTAGTAGCAGTAGCAGCAGTAGCTGCGAATGACGCACGACTCAAATCACGTCGGTCGGGCGTCCGGCGTCGCCGTGACAAAAGTCGACCGAAAACCGGCCCGATCACGGATTTGAGCCTCGTGTCAGCGGCACTGCAGGGGTTGTCGCGAGTGAGTTGTACATGTATTGATAAGGGGCGCGTCGACTAACGGGCATCGAATTAATTAGGCGACCGTAGTGGTCGAGCCTTCGTTCGTCGAACGCACGACAGACGCTACTACTAGCGAAACAGCGGGTCACCAAGAAGGTTGCAGCCGATTTGCACAAAATAAAAGCGAGCATAGCATCGGCGCGTTTCGCTCGCCAGGGCTTTCGTGGCTGTAGCTCTTTTCGCACCAAGCCCGCCTCCGGTCCTCCGACCATTTAGCCGCGAGTATGATAATGTACCTCCGACAGCGGATGCGCACGCGAGACTACAGGTACTAGTAATACCATGGCCATGCTTGAGCTTCTCGACAGCTCTGCCCAAGGTAAGCTTACACAGGAGCTTGCTTTTCTCCAATCAAGACACGGATCACAAGATGCAAAGCTGTATAATACTACAGACTGTCGCTGCATCTTGGTCGACGACTATCCAGATTCGAGTTGCGTAGTGCAGTGGGGGTCACCCAGAGGCTCGCACAACCACGTACATTGGCAACAAGCAAAAAACGTTCTCGACCTACATTTCAAAGCTGACCGCGGCGAAAGAAGCAAACTCAAGACCATCAGAAACATCAAACTTTCTAGTATTCTTGTTTTAAGAACGACACGACATCTACATCGGCATGCTTTGACGGCGCCATGTGGCTAACCTGGTTCAGGTTGGTTAGTAGTGTATCGGCTGGTAGGTAGCCTCGCCTCGCGGTGATACAACACCACCACGCGCTTACACGTACTGGATCGTGCTGGTCGAGTACTTGCAGAGTGAGCCCGACGGACCGGCGCCCAGCTCCTTCGGCTCGCCCGACGTCGAGCCCTGCGACCACGCGCACACGTCGACCTTCTTGCCCTTAATCTTGACGTTGTCGATCGTGGCCTGGTCGCCCCAGTTCTTGTTCACCGTCACGATGCTCTTCTTGCCGTTCACGGCGTACACGTTCTTGACGGTCACCTTGCGCGACTTGCCGCCGCACGTGCCGCACGAGCGGTAGAGCTTGCCAAAGTCCTGCGCGTAGAAGCCCTCGATGGACACCGTGCCCAGGCCGTTGTGCTGCACGACCTTGTCGTCGGCCGAACGCGCGCCGCCGCCGATCACCTTGGAGATGCTGCTGGCCGAGCCGCCCTTGATGCTCAGCGCGTCCTCGCACACGTCGTCCCACCACACGTTCTGGATCGTGCATCCGCTCTGGTCGCAGTGCACGCCCTCCATCTGGTCCTTGCCGATGATCACGTTCTTGAGCGTGGCGCCGGGCTCCACGAGGAACACGGCCGTCTTGGAGCCGCTCTCCTTCTGGCCGCCGCACTTGATGTCCTTGCGCTGGTACGTCTTCATGCCACCGTCGAACGTCGTGCCCTTCTTCACCGTGTACGGCTCGGAGAAGTAGACGTTACCCTTGCTGGAGGGCCACGAGCCGGTCGGCATGGCGGCGGCCTCGGACCGCATGGACGCGGCCGACGCGACAGCGGAGGTGGCGACGAGCGCGACGGCGACGGCGGAGAAGGCGTTGACCATGGTTGCAGTAGTAGTTTAGTTTCCGGAGGGCGGTTGGTGCGAAGAACGCGAATTGGAAAATGAAAGTGCTTTGGACCATTGGTCGGCCGGGCGTGGCTGCTGCGGGCGGCGGCGGTGGTAGCGCTGTTCCGGTTGGGGTGTTGAATTGGCGGAGGGTGGTTGATGCGATGAAGCGCTCGCAACGGTCCGGCATGCCAGCAGGCTAGGTCGTCGTTGTCAGCCTGCACTCTCTTGTCGAGACGCTGACCGACCGCCGTCTCTTTGCTGCTCGAGCGTCTTGGCTCTCGGTGTAGGATACGTCAAGTCATCTGATCGACTATTAGTTAGTCAGCGACTAAAAGCTGCCACCCCACCCACCCAGACAGGCAGGTGTACTGTGGTAGGGCAACGACGGCACAAACGAGCAGAGGCGCCGACGCAAATCGCGAGGTGCCACTCCGCGCGCCTCCGGTGTGGTTTCTTCTCGCTCTCGCCTTCCAGCTGCTCAGTCGCATTCGTCGGTAGTGGCTTCAGCTCCGTTGCCGTAAGCTGAGGCAGTGTAGGGCCGAAAAACAAGGGGTTGGCAGGACTGCCATGATACCTGCCTTACACACTAAGTGCGTAGTTGTAGTCGGTCGGCCCACCACCAAGAACGCCTCGGCAGCATGCGACTGGATCGCACGTGACGACTCTGCATGCGGTGGACTCGACAAGCTGTATACTAGTAGCTGTACGCCGCTGCAAGATACCACCTGTGCCGCGGTGATGTGCACCGTGTGGCGACTAGATCAACGCACGAACAGCGGAGCAGCGCCAAACAGCAAAAAGAACGGACGGTCGGTGGAATCCTCCTACCCCACTGCAGTGTCCGAGAGGTGTCGACAACTTGTGAATGAATGACGCTCGGGAAGCGCACTGTAGGGTGCATGGACTATCCCAAGTAAGTGGTAGTAGCAGTAGCAGCAGTAGCTGCGAATGACGCACGACTCAAATCACGTCGGTCGGGCGTCCGGCGTCGCCGTGACAAAAGTCGACCGAAAACCGGCCCGATCACGGATTTGAGCCTCGTGTCAGCGGCACTGCAGGGGTTGTCGCGAGTGAGTTGTACATGTATTGATAAGGGGCGCGTCGACTAACGGGCATCGAATTAATTAGGCGACCGTAGTGGTCGAGCCTTCGTTCGTCGAACGCACGACAGACGCTACTACTAGCGAAACAGCGGGTCACCAAGAAGGTTGCAGCCGATTTGCACAAAATAAAAGCGAGCATAGCATCGGCGCGTTTCGCTCGCCAGGGCTTTCGTGGCTGTAGCTCTTTTCGCACCAAGCCCGCCTCCGGTCCTCCGACCATTTAGCCGCGAGTATGATAATGTACCTCCGACAGCGGATGCGCACGCGAGACTACAGGTACTAGTAATACCATGGCCATGCTTGAGCTTCTCGACAGCTCTGCCCAAGGTAAGCTTACACAGGAGCTTGCTTTTCTCCAATCAAGACACGGATCACAAGATGCAAAGCTGTATAATACTACAGACTGTCGCTGCATCTTGGTCGACGACTGTTCTGGCTGGATCCGCCAGATGCCGCCTCTCGCGGCTACCAGTGTATCCATTCGCGGCTACCAGTGTATCCATGTGCGTGTTGTACCCACGTGTGGTTGAAGCTGCGGGTATGGCCTCTGTGAGCCCCACGTTGGCCCCTCTGTAGAGTAGTGCACTCAGAGCAGTCTAGCACTCTAAGAATCTCTAACAGGCAGTTTGGTTTTGACTACGACGACGAGAAGTCGATTCTGACCGAAGGACAGATCAAAGTTAACTTTAGTTACCTGTTCTCCGCGAAGCGAGAACTCTGCGTGGCGTGAAGACACGCGTGACCAAGAATGGCTGACTCGATCGATCAGCTTGCGGCCAAGGCCGCGAATCTGCAACTGGACAGCGCGAGTCCCAAGCGCTCCCCCAGCCTGCGGTTGCAGATTCCGAACCCGTTCGCGCCGGACGACGTGTACGGTGATGACGGTGAGGAAGATAAGGACGCGGCGATGGAAACGGCGAGCCAGGTGGCCGACGTTCCACTCGGCGGGCGAGTAGCGGCGGCGCCGTCGCTCCCGCAGGCGCCGCGGTACTCGGGGCGCACCATGGAGGAGCGCCGTGAGTTTATCCGCCAGTACGAGACGTACTTGGCGGCGGTGAACGCACTCCAGATGCAGTGGACCGCCTTGGCGGCGGTGCCAGTCGGTGCGTGCATCATGATGAAGACAAAGCGATTGATCGCCCGGTACGAGTTTTCTCTGCCGGTCGAGCAAGCCACGGAAGCACAATAGAGAAGCTATTTCCTGGGGTCTATGAAGCCTACGTTCGTTGACTACGCTACCGTGGATGACGCAATGAAGAAGCTCAAGATGAAGACGAACCTGCCGGAGCCGGAGAGTCGCCTTATGTGCCTGCTCTCGGACATGGAAGACATCCTGGACCGATTCAACTTGACCGATGTCGCGTTCGCCAGTGAGCAACGGCGACTCGTTAAATACCTCACCGACGCGCTCGAGCCGGTCGGTTTCCGCGACGTCATCTCGATGAAGTTGTCGCTGCAAGAGCACAAGCCGCTTAAGTCCGACGTGGTGAAGTTCGCCAAGTACGTGAAAATGCAGCTCACTGAGTTCATGGCCTGGGAGAAGGCCGCGCAGTCGACAGGCCGCTCCAACTCCAACCATGGTGGCAATGGTAGTCGTGGAGGCGGTGGCAGCGGAGGTGGCGGTGCGGGCGGTCGCGGTGCGACTGGTGGCAGCGTCGGACGCGGGGCTGGTAGAGGCGCCGGACAGTCTGGCGGCGCTGGGTGAGGACCCAGCGGTGGCGGCAGTGGCGGTGGCACTTGCGGTAGGAGCCCCACGGTCCACCAACGCCGATGGCGGCACGACACGTCCGCCGAGAGCTTGTCTGAAGTGTGGGTCGACGGCACACCAGGTGCTTGAGTTCCCATCAGTCCAAGCTGGAGAAGCTGATCGCCTTCTCCGGGAACTTCGTGCATCGAGGGCGCCAGGAGCGAGCGCGCGACGCTCGACCGGAATGGGAACTCGGTGGCGTTGAGAGCTCGGGGGCGGCGGCCGATGTCGAGCCAACGCCTCTGCAGAAGGTGTTCCGGCTCCAGTGCAAGGTGACCGAGGTCGAAGACTTCCTGTTCGCGGACTTCGTCCGGCCTAAAGTGCCGCCAGTCGCGGCTGTGGACGACCTCGCGGTGCCGCCGGACGTATTTGGGCAAGGGCCGCTTGCTGCGACGTGCGTGGCGACTCTCAAGACGACCCGACTCGACGACGACTCGGGCGACGAGATCTCGGGCTACTTCCGGGTGATGCGGTATGGCGAGGAGGTGGAGCGCCACGAAGCGCGCACTGCCCTTCCCACGCTGAAGGCCCACGACCCTGAGGTCGTGCGACGGCGAGTGCAGGCCAAGGTCGAAGAAGCGTCACGGTACGGACTGACGGTCGCGGGAGCCAAGCGACTGAGGGCGATTCTCGACAGAAGCGAAGACACGTTCAGGCTCGAGTTCGGTAACGACCCGCCCGTGCGAGTCGCACCGCTGCAGGTCCGCTTGAAGCCTGGCGTGACGCCGACGAAGGCCTCCGTCCGACGTTTCTCGCCAAACGACCGTGGGTTTCTTGACCGGCACACGGCGACGCTGCTCGCCCACTCGCTGGTGTTCTTGAACCATCGGAGTCGATGGGCGTCTGCGTCGAGGATCGTGCGCAAGCGAGAAGAAGACACGGACCCGACCGCGGACCCGAGAATGACGATCGACACCCGGGGCGTAAACGACAGAACGGAGCCGATGCCGTGGCCGATGCCGGTGTTGGAAGTGGTGTTCGATGCGCTGGAGGGGTCGAAGGTGTACTTCGTGCTGGATTGGTTCCGAGGATATTGGCAACTGCCGTTGCATCCGGACTCGCAGGAGTACTTCACCTTCATCACCCACCGCGGGATGTACACGCCGACGCGCGTGCCGATGGGAGCCACAGACTCAGTGGCCTACTGTCAAGGTGTCGTGGAGGAGATCTTCGGTGATCTCCTAGGGAACGGGCTGCTCGCGTGGCTCGACGACATCCTCGGATACGCCGAGGACGAGGACGCGCTTCTGGATCTGTTGGACAAGGTCCTGACGCGCTGCGAGGAGTATGGTCTGAAGCTGCACGCGGCCAAGTGCTCGTTCTTCAAGACCGAAGTAAAGTGGTGCGGCAAGATGATCTCCGCCGGTGGCGTGCGCCACTGCCCATAACGTGTGCAAGGCCTGGTCGACATGCAGCCGCCGCAAACGGCTGGAGAGCTGCAGCAAATGCTCTGTGCCGTCAATTGGATGCGACAGAGCATCTCAGAATACAACAAGCTCACTGCCGGCCTGTACTCGGTGCTGGAAGAGGCCATGAAGATCGCCGGGTCGCGGAAGAAGGCCAAGCTGGCGAAGTTTCCGCTGTCCCAAGTCGGCTGGGGCGACCAGCAGCTCGCTGAGGTGGCCGCGGTCAAGGACGCGCTGCTCCGGATGGTGTCGCTTGCGCACCCCCAAACGGACGCTGACCTCTGTCTGTACACCGATGCAAGCCATGACTATTGGGGCGCGATCCTCACGCAGGTGCCACCAGGAGATGCACGGCTGCCGTTGGAACAGCAGAGACATCAGCCACTGGCTTTCCTCAGCGGCCGTTTTGCTGGTGCGTCCAACCGCTGGCCGACTATCGAAAAGGAAGCTTTTGCAATCATCGAGTCGACACGTCGCCTCGAGTATTTCCAACAATGTCCGTGCTTGGGGAAATGCTATCATTTACCACACTGAAGGGCGTGGCGTGGCGGCAACCCCACAATGTACTGGCGCTCGACAGGGGCTTCAGCACATGTGTCGCGATAGGTTAGCTGCACCCTTTGATGACAGTACAGGGTAGTCTTCGTATGCATTTGACATCCATCGACCCATCAGCTTGATGACAAGCCGATCCGCTCCGGCATTAAGAAGCGCGGTAGCTCCTCCAATTCGGACCGAATGAGTCGAGTACCGTGCGGGATCAAGCCCGAGCTTGGCCGCTGCTTTCTTGATTATCGATGACACTGCTTCCGACGTGATCCCGCCTTGCCTAAGTGACAACGCTGGTTTTTCCGGCTTGGTACCAAACACCGTTGCCGCTTTAAACACCCATCGAGCGGCTCTCACGGGGCATATCAACTTATCACCAGACTTGTGGTGATACCTCACTTCTTCGCGGCCAAATTGATTGTTCTTCGCCCCGTCCAACGTGATACCGACAACTTGTGCCTTCTTGGGAGCCACTGGCCGTTCCATGGAGTCGAGGAACTGGATTGCAGATAGCTGTAAGATGTAGTTATGGATACTCCGACCGATGAACAGATATTCAGAGCGCCTCAGCAAGAAAAAGTAACCCAGCAACAGGCCGCCCCACATAAGCTGGTCACGCGACTGCGTGAGGTCGAGACCATCGAAGATTACACGAAGCAGTCGCGCGGTCAGAGGCTGTTGCTTTACCACCGGATCAGTGAAACGACGAATACCCCGCAGCAGAATAGCATGACTGGCATTCACGCCAGGATCATATCCTGCTGAATTTCGGTGGTACCAACGAACGGCACACAGCTTTGAGCAAATCGTCGAGTAGGTGTTCCCTTGATGTTTCCGATTCATTCCGAATTTCCAAAGGTAGACAGCAAATGCTCCTAGCTGTTCTGCGTTCTTGTTAATATCATTGGCAGCAAGCCAAGGCGTACAGCGCATCATCTCACACCACGCACACCATTGTTGCCAAGCTCGTGAGTAGTGCTTTCTGGAGGATTGGGCTAAAGCTCCTGCTCGCAATAGCGCCCCCAGAGAAGCGAGAGATTTCGAGAGTCGTGCGGGATCTGCACACGTTTCCATCCACAACACAAGTTAGTAAATGCTAATGCGTGCGACGGCGATTCCCACACCCTGCTGCCGGCATCGGCCATTTCGTTATCCACCCCCGCCACATGGGAGGCTATGGAGTAGAATCGGTGCTGGACTTCGCAATACCCGAGGATTCGCAACAGCATTTGAGTGAAGCTGTTGCGACTTGCTTTGTGATTGCTCCACGCGACCGCAGAGGTGTTGTCAATCCAGAATCTTACATGCGTGTCGGTCTCGGTGAGAGCACTTGACCACTCGGGACCCCACACAATCGATGCAAACACTGCGCTCATCAACTCGCGCACATTTATGCAGAAGGTATTATCACCGGAATCTTTGCACAGTTGGATCATGGTGCGTTCGTCATGAGTGAATTGTACTTGCAGATATTGTTTCTTCGCCGGAAACAGCGCACAAAGACCTTGGTCGCTAGCATCCATGTGGATATGGAGCTCGGGTTCTTGCCGTCGAGTAAACCGAGAAAACGGGATGGCGTTTAATCGCCCAATTTGCATAATCACCTCAAACCATTGCAAATCATCCTTTGCATCAACGGAAACCACGACACTACCGTGCTGCGGAGCACTGCGTGCCAATGCTGCCACTCGCTGAAAGAAAGGTATTGCTGGTCTAATGCACGTAGCAACATGCCGTAGACTCCCTAGAAGCTTCTGCAGTTTTGTTCGTGTTGTGCGAACGCCTGCCCGCAGATCACGAAGGCGTCGAAGCGCTTTTTGTACCTTCTCCTGTGGCATTGACACCACTTTCGCTTGAAGATCCCAATCGAGACCCAGAGCTCGTCCCTTTTTGAACCAGTTTGTAAACTTCTTCTCGTTGCAAGCATCAGGCCCCAGGACTGTAACCATTGCAGAGCGTAACGCCAATTGAGCTTCGACCAACCGAGTTCCAATATCAGGTTCAATAGCGGTGTGGTCGTCGCACCACGTTTTTGCGTCGAAATTTCCCGCCGCCTCCTTCGGCTGGAGCGGCCACTGTGGTGCTGCACTCGAGTACAAATGGCTGATAGCTGCTCCCGCGACCCAGTAGGAGGAAGGCGAGTTTTTCCACCCGAATGGGCAGCACAAATCCACCACTAGTATTCCTACTTCAGGAATGGTACCTGCAAACCGCCCTACGTGATCGGCGGACATAGGTATATTGCGGAAGGCTCCGTTGACGTCGCCGGTCATCATTCGTTGCAAAGTAGGGAATTGTTCGTCCACATCGAGGACACGATTGGCTAGGGCCTCGGCGCCATCATAACAGACTTCAACTTCGTGGTCCGGTTCAGTGTTGTCATTGACCGAGTCCCCCGGCGGAAACGAGAGGTCATGAATAATCCGTGCATCAATTGATAAATCAACGTCACCTTTTTGGACAGCCCCAAAGGGACTACAAGTAACCCCGTGTAGTACAGGAAGCAAATCGAGATCTAGGATCAGATAGCGGTTGGAATCTTGCCCTGTTCGAAGGTGTTTGATGATGATGTTCATGGCTCGTTGTGCAGACCCATGATTTGATGGTGCCGCTACCTGCTTCTTGAACGTAGCTTTCCATTCTGGTACCACACCACGCTGCACGATGTCATGCCACCGTGAACGGTAGCGATAATTCTTCCATTCAGAAAGGTGATTTGGCTCCTCCAGAGCTTTGTTAGGGCGGGGATCTTGGCCAGATTCGCCACGAATGAGCCGTACAAGCGTTGGCAACTGCAAATTAGCCCTTCGGATCAAATCGCTGTATACTGCCTGTTTGTTGCGATCCAGTAGATACGTGAGTTTGCCGTTGCGAGTATACGACTGGGGCATTGGCTTCGGTAACTGGAGTCCATGGCGTTGAGGCGTTTGGCCAAAGCCAACATTAGCCGCTTTGAGATGGATTTGGAGCGTTCGTTGCCGAATAATAGTAGTCTTCGCAAAACGCTGCTGCTGGCTGTTAACAAAATGGGCCGAAGTGCCCCCAGCTAATGGTGTGATCTTATCGGGAGGAGCTAAAGCGGACAGGCTCCAAGGCATGTGCCTATCGAGCGGCTCAGTGGTGGACGTGGTCGAAGGCATGTGCCAATCAACCGGCCCTGAGATGGACGGGCTCAAAGGCATGTACCTAACGAGCGGCCCTGTGGAGGACGAACTCGAGGGCATGAGCCCATTGAGCAGCCCTGTTGTGGACGGGCTTGAGGACATGAGCCCATCAAGCGGCCCTGTGGTGGACGGGCTCGAGGACATGAGCCCATCAAGCGGCCCTGTGGTGGACGGGCTCGGAGGCATGAGCCTATCGAGCGGTCCTGTTGCAGACGGGTTCGGCAGCATGAGCTTGCCGAACAGTCCTGCTGCGGTCTCGGTCGGAGGCATGGACACGTTTTCTCGACTCCCATCCTTCTGTTGAGGTAGGTCTTCATACCCGGAAGTGGCCAGACCTACGTCCACATCCTGGCACCATCATTGCATCTCGCTCGCCATTCCTCCATAGTTCTTAATGACGAATTCGCGACAGTGTCCGGTAGTGCAGCGGGTTTAAAGTGACACAAATACTTGATTATGCAGTTGCCGTTCTTGCCTCGGCAGCCCTGCGCAGAGAGGAATCTCAAGCAAATTTGTTTCTTGCCTTGCTTAGGAACAGCTTGGCGAATCTCGACGGGGATAAACACTCGTTTTTCCGTTTCAGGATGCCGATCACCACGACTTTGATGAGGATGTCGACTTGCTGATGCATTCGTCGCCTTGACGGCTGTTAGAACGTCCTGCCGGAGGATCATTTGGTGCACGCGGACGAAGGACTCATGAGACGCACAAAACTGAGACTTGATCTGGTCTAGCTCTTGCCAGTTTTCCTCACTCACGAGAACCCGGAACAGCTCTAAACGGTCATCGACCCATGCAACCAACTCCGAAAGAGCTTCTTGGGAAGAGGGCAATCCACTCACACGCAGTTCACCGAGAAATCGTGAGGCAGCCATGAATGTGTCATACACCACTGGTTTATAAAGCAATTGTGCCACTGCACACAAGACATCGACAGATCCAATTATGCTCGAGAGGTCTTCTGGTCGTGCAGCTGGAGGCAGTTTGTTCTTCCTGGAAAAGTTGCTCATGTCGTGCTCCAGGACACGAATTCGCTTGTCGTGCTCGGTTACACGAGCGAAGTGCTGAATTGATAGTCCTCGGGTTCCAAAATCCCAGCCAAATAACGCTCGAAGAACAGCAGGGTGGGGAAAGAAGCCAAACTTTCGCCAATAAATTTGAACAAATTCCATAAATCGCTGCGCTGTCATCTGCGCGTACTTACCGTTGACAAGAGCCAAGTGAATGGAGGTCTGCATACCAGTTGGTTGAAATTGTAGAGCATCCAAAGTGTCTTCTTCGCATCTTGCCATCAATTCACCAGTACTATTACCTGGAATTCTGTGTCGCTGCAAAGAGATCAGCTGATCCACATCTCGAGTTGGCTGTGAAGATCCACCAGCGGTCACCGTCGGAGTAGACTGCTGAGTGCTCAAGCCCGGAGCTTCTGTAAGTCGCCTGCGCTTAGAGGCTGCAGGCTGCTCAAGCCGCGCCAAACTTGGCGTCGTTGCAGCTGGCACGGCGTCGTCGTCCTCAGATTCACTTAGGCCATCGCTCTGTACGACCTCTGTCTCAAGCGACGATCTTGGAACTGATGCCTGGGCTTCTGTCGCCCCAAGGTCAAAAATAGTCTCGCCGAAACTCATACCCGCTGGACACGTGCGATTGCCTTCCTTGTTGTAAATGTAATCGAGAATGTGTTGTACTGACACTTCCGACACCTGGAAGCTGCTGATATCCAGGATAAGGACAGCACTAGATTCACTGACTACTTGACCGTCTACGTCAGTGAGTAGCGCCTTTGAGTCACGCGTGGCCGTCAGATTAACGCCATTGAACCGATTGTACACTCGTAAATGAACTTGCTTCATTTCTGCGGGCATGACGAGGCTGGTGCTTTTCTCTACGCACGGTTGAAACGCATAGATCTCGACGGGGACATCATGAATGGTTCCCGGGGCATGCTCGACCGAAACATCACTGCCTTTGAAGTTTACATCGAGCCAACCGTGGTTCTGAGCCAGCTCCCATCTGTAGCCAACAACCAAGCCATAGTCCCAGACTCTGTCCCGGCCTGAACGTACCCTAGACACACAGATGGTGCTACCCACGAAGGTACCTACTCCATCGAGTGCCTCTTCGGCTGTTACAGCTCGCGCATTGAAGTCTTCCTGGGTCATCTCGGTTGCTTCTACGTGTTCATCCGACCAACGCCCACTCGGCACCAATTTGACCTTCACCTTTCCGCCGCGGGTTACCGCGCCCACCGCCTTGCCGTAGGCAAATCCGACCAAGTCAAAGCTGTTCGGACGCAGATAACAATAGATTGGAGCCATGGGCGTTACCGGCGTTTGTCCGAGAAGAGACGTCTTGGAGGTTTTAGCTGCTGCACAGGAAATTCGAGAATGAGCACGATCGTGCTCTTCCGTCGATCTCCTGCCAGATCTATCTATAGACTCGCTACGGCATTGGGAAACTACGCCTTCCTCCGCAACTGCTACATCTTAAGTTGCCCCAGTTGCTTCGGCAACCTAAAACCTGCTGTTGGGGTAATTCCTATAATACGGAGTGCTCGGAAAACATTTCACATTTCCAACCTTTCTGAACAAAATACAGAGTGACGACAAACTCGTTCACACAATCAGCCATATTCAATCGTAGAGGTCGGAAAGGCACACACACCACGAAGGCATGGCACGACGAGAAACCTTCACAGCGGACACAAGACCAGCATGCAACAGCAGCTTGGTCACGATCGGCGCCTGCTTGGCGTTCATCTCTGAGTACATGTGCACGGCCAGGAACTACAGCGGGACGTCGCGTGCGCGAACACTTCAAGCAAGATGACTAGGACGTTGTTTGAAGTCCGCGTTCGTGAAGTGCTTGGTACGCAGCACTATCGTCCTGCGTTTGACGGCCAACTGTGTGCCCAGCTCCAGCTCGTCCACCTTTACGTCTGTTTAGTCGGCCGGTGCGCTGAACCATGCCGCCGTGAAAACCACGGCGCTGAAGCCGCCGACCAATGCTGTCGAGGCCGTCGGCATGAGCTTCGCGCACAACGCGCACAGTTCGTGGAAGAGCGCGGTAGCGAAGCGGTGTAGAGCGTGGAGAACAGGATGGTGGTGGAGAACGAGTGGAAATGGTGGTCCGCCACGTACGCGCCGAGCAGTCGTGCGAGAGCGGGCAATGACAATGCTCTGAGCGTGGAGTTGATCGCCATGGCCGACGCAGTGCCGAACCCGAGATCTTGGTGGGTCCAAACCAGGAAGAGCCCGTATTACACCAGAAACTCGCAAAATTCGGACGTAAGGTTATTACAGGAGTGTTTACGTAACCATGAACGGCTCGATCGCTTTATTTGGTTTGGTGGTGGCCTCGTGCAGAATTCCAAAACGAGTTTGGAGCGAGTTGTTGCAGAACCAAATTGCTGGTAATCGTTGTACGGCTATGGCTGACGATGACGACAATGCCGACCAGGCAAACCCTCTGCTGATTTCCGAAGGCCAGTGGTTTGGTACACAGAGAGACTGCACAAAGGCAATCAAGACGTTGGCTGTTAGTATGGGGAAGACTGTCTGTTTGGATCCTACTGCTGGCGGCGGGGCGTTTCTCCGGTACAAGTGCAAGGGGGTGATTTGTGCAGCATCGAGGTCACTGCGTGTCGGTCGCAATCGGAAAGTCGCAAAGGATACCGGATCAACACGTGCAAGTTAGCGCACAACATGTGCAGTGCACAGGTTGGGGTCCTTTTTCAAATGTTCCATCAATCCTGTTTGTTGGTGTTGATTAATTGCAAACGCAAGAGTTTCAGATCTACCTTTCTACTCTTCACCAGCAAAAACGCGTGAGCAGAATATTTTTTGACGAGGCTCACTTAGTTTTGACATCGAGTGATTACCGTTCTTGTATGGTGTCGATAAATTTTCTAGCAACAATTGGTGCTCAAAATTTTTGTTGACAGCCACGCTGCCACCTCTGTGGGAGCGTGAACTGTCTTCATGGTTTGGGTTTTCATTTGCAACTCTCCGGGCTCAAACAAATCGTGCTGTACTGAGGTATCATGTCGTAGACATTTCACCAGTACTTGGATTGGGAGGTACATTGATGCAGCAAATTGGAAACGAAGTGAATCATCCGGGAAAAGTGATCGTTTTTGTGCTTACAAAAAGAGAAGTGGATCGAGTTGCTGAGATGTTATCATCACTCACGGGTCGCGATGTGGAACGCTATCACAGTGGCATCGATTATGGAGAGCGCGAAGAAAACTTGACGCGATGGAAATCTCCAGCATGCACTATCATTGTTGCAACGTATGGATTAAGACAGGGGGTTGACTACCCGCATGTGCGGAAAGTTGTTCATATTGGTCTAGCACGAAACCTAGTTGACTATGTTCAGGAAACGGGTCGCGCTGGTCGAGACGATAAACCTGCTGATTGTTGTATCATTTATGATGATAACTACTGCTCTCGCTTCCTGAACAACAATTCGAGTTCGAATACAGCAGAAGCTCAAGCAAGAAAAACGTGATATCGAGCAAGCTATTAACTTCATTAAAGATAAAACAAACTGCCGGCGTCGTGTGCTGCAGCAATGATGGCGTTGGGTATCCTTGCACCGTCGACATACAGAACCGTCCTTGCGATATTTGTGCTGAAGCCGATGGAGGCCGAAACACAATGAGCAGTGATGCGTTTTTACCGACCGCTGCACCGGAAGTTCAAGCCCAAAGTTCAATTGCACGCAACAGATTACTGGGCGACACATTGGTTTACAGCACGCTTCACGACCATATTTTTAACGACGACATCCGAGAATGCTTGGTTTGTTGGGTGGCTGACCCCATTCACCGTGTTCAGCATCCTGCGCATCAATGTCCTTCTCAATCCAATCGCTGTTTTAAATGCCTTGATTCGGGCCATTCTGCTGCCATTTGCCCGAACCGATTGATATTCAGCTCATCATCATTCAGTTGTTTCATGTGTGGGCTGCATTTGGAGGACATGCTTGGACGCAGTAGTCTTCACTACGGAAGTAATCCTGGCCGAAGTTGCATGTCCAACATGAAAGATCGGATGATTCCAGCAGTGTGGAATTTTTTTGAAAATTATTGTGGCGCGACCACCGGGCAACCAGTATGAAGGTGAAATTCGTTGCTTAAGCAAGCAGCAATTCTCAAAATGGCTTGGTCAGCGACCTGCAGGAAGGAGATTTACAAATTTCTGCATTCTATGGACATACGTACTCAATCGAGGCACCATCAACGTTCCAGACCTAGCGATAGACGACGGTCTTCACAGGACAGACTTCCTTTTTGCCTTCGACTCCTTAGAAAAGTCCTAATTCCCTTCTCGTTTCAGCCATGGAGGGCAGTGCATTAAGAATTACATCTATGTCAAAAGCACTTGCACTGAGGTACCGTGGCCCCTGCCTTTCCAGTAGAGCAGCTTTCGGAGGTACATGAAGTAGCTGCTTTGGGTGAAAACTTGGGCTCCCAATTCTCGGTACGATTCCTGTTGCTCTACCGTTCACAGCTAACCGCATCTAATTGGGTCTCACCGCTCGGGCCCCGTTGGCGTACGGCACCTTGTCTGACAAGTACAGCGCTGGAAATCCGCTTCACTGATGAGGAATTTACTTACCACTCACTTGTGCCCAGCTTCGAAAAGCACGTGGAGTTGCCGACAAGCTCAAATCTATTGCCGCGAACCTCGGCTGCTCGCTTTCACACCTTGCAACGACGTGGTGCGTCGCGATGAGAACGTGTCTACCGTCATGATTGGCTCAAGTTGCCCGGAACAGCCCCAGGAGAACCTGAGGGCGCCAGATTTAGTGCACTAGATAACTATCGATGCCATCGTCAAGTTCGATCCCGTGTGGCATGCTTGCTACGATCCGTGGTAGACACCTGTAGTTTTCTTAGATGAGAGCGTAAAGCACTGTGGGTGATGGCCTCGCCACTCACAACGACTCTAACCAGATAAACAACGTTGTTTTTCTTCGCATGTTATGAAAAAGTAGGAAACTGGAGCTTTACCCAGGAGTCGAAGTCAAAGAGAAAGCCTATTCTGCGTTAAAATAATGTCAAGTGAAGACCAGCGTCAACTGTGAGAGTTAGAACGAATTGTTTAGGTAGCGAACTCGCAGTACTTTTTCGGCGTCTCCAATCATATCACCGTCGACCTTGAACAACGCGATGGCGTTGTGGTATTCTACCAGGTCGTTCTGTCATTTGAACTCGTCCACCAAGGTACTCGCCAGGCCCTGCACCTGGTTATTCACGTGCCCTAACGCTTCTAGAGACGCATCTGCTCGCCCTTTGTGACCAGAAGCCATGGCAAAGGTGGTCGAATCGGGAGTCGATATCTAGGCGACTGCAGCCACAGCAGCGACGGAATCTGTCGACTCCTCCCTATTCGAATCCTAATCAGCCGTCGGTGAACCCGTCGGAGATGCGACGTCTCTAGCATCTGTGGTGACAGGGTTCGTAGCGCTATGAGCTGAAGGATCCGTGGCGATCTCATGTTGGACACTGCTGGGCGGAGAGGTTTTAACAGTCTCAGTAGCTGTCGCGACGATAAGAGAGTTCACCGCCACCGCCTCCGAGTGGCTGACTTCGGAGTTGGAGCAGAGTTGCAGCCATTTCGTAGTGTACCGTAGTTGTTTCAAACACGCTTCGAAGCTGAACTTGCAGCTACAGAAACGTAGTTTTGGCCTCGTCGGTCCATTGCTATTCTTTGAGCAGCGCCACGGCTGCCGCGTCGTCGGAGTCGTCTAGGGCTCCTCCGTTTGCTTGATGTTTGATATTTAGCTCGTAGGAAAAGGCGGGCCGTGAGTCATTTACGCGCACGCTCTGTATTGTGGGTTCTACTCATAATTTCCATGGTCGATTCGTTCAATCGACCCTGGCAAACCGCCGCCAAATCGCCGCTTCCACTTGGTTTTACTATGCAACCCATAGCCAGGCCAACAACTTTTCAGTTAGGTACGATCATGGCCCATATGTCGTACTTAAACGAGAGGGTCGATTCCACTAACGTCTTCAGTTTGTATTGGGTCGATTCGAAGGGACTGCCAAAATCGACGGAGTTTGGTATATTTAGACCGAATTTACAATATCCTTCGTGCAGCAGGGTCAAGAAGAACCCGCAGGGTCAAGAAGAACCCGCAGGGTCAAGAAGAACCCGCGAGGTCAAGAAGAACCCGCAGGGTCAAGAAGAACCCGCGAGGTCAAGAAGAACCCACAGGGTCAAGAAGAACCCGCGAGATCAAGAAGAACCCGCGAGATCAAGAAGAACCCGCAGGGTCAAGAAGAACCCGCGAGGTCAAGAAAAACCCGCGAGGTCAAGAACAGGGCGTCAAAAAATTTATTCTAATCTCTGATTCCCCTTTCGTGGCTTGGGCTATTTCAAAGCTAGAATGACCAGCCGAGAATGCACGCAGAGGACCGAAAGAGAGCGTTTAGCTCTGTTGAAGCGCTGGAAGGATCACCCAGACTGGACGTTACAAGTTGCTGCAAGGGAGCTTGATGTGAAGCCACGGACACTCATGGATTGGAAGGTCCGCTACTGGAGCGACCTGGACAATATTGAAGGTAGCGATCGAGTGCGGGGAAAAGGAGGTGGCCGGTCAAGAACTGTGAAACCGTATGAGCAGGTAGTGGTTGGTTTTTATGTTGACACTTTGCGTGACTTTGCGTGAGAAGGGTGTGTGCAAGGCCTCACAGGTGCTTGGGTTCTGCCGAGGGCTGAGTGTTTTTACCCAAGATAAACCGAATCCCAACAGCCAGAAGAGTTGGGTTCGGGAATTTATTCGGTATTATACCAAGGAAGAAAACCGCCCAATTCACCTTCAAGAACGCTCTGAGGGGAATGCTAGTGTTTCGAGTTGTGTGGCAGTTGATTCCGCAGGACGTTTTGCAGATGGAAGTGATGATCGCGGTGTTATCGACGCTGATGTCGGTGTAAATACCTCGGACGGTACGAATCCCGAAGATGCAGAAATCATACATGCTGTTGGTGAAGACTACATAGCAGCGGGCAGAGCGGACTGTACTTTTGAGACTTCTGAGGGCGGAATTACTGCTGAAGAAGATAAAGTGGCGGGCAGCACAGGCGAAAATGTCTATAGCGTTGCGAGTGATGATAATAGTGGCAGTGAAAAAAACGGAGAACGTGCTGTTGAAGACATGGACCTTGGTGGAATTGGAGAGGGGGCCAGCACAAATAATGACTGCTGTGCAGGTCCTTTTCCAGCCTTGATGACAAAAACACCGATGAGGTTACCAATGCTGACAATGGCGGTTGTGGTGGAGACACTAGTGGAATGCTCAATGATGGCATTAATAGTGGGGTTGATGACAATCTCGACGAGATAAACGATGCAAGTGATGGTGCCGATAACTTAAGTGGATCCGACAGCAGTCAAATTCCAGTGTCGACAACAATAGTGGTGTTGGAAGTGATTCAGATTCAAGTACATTCGAGCTAGTTGAAACGCGAAAGAAAAGCCCCGAAGTTTCTCCACGCCGACGAACGCAGCGTTTTCATCGAAAACGTTCTCCAAAGGAGCAACAGCTTCTTGAATGGTCAAATGGCACTGATCTGGTCATACTTTTTGGAGAAGATATCAAAACACTGTTGCCAGGAACATACGTGAACGAAACGATAATGGACTACATCATTTTGAGATACATGTCCGAGTTTGAATCGAACAAGACGACACATATCTGTCGAACAGATTTATTTGCAACGATGGAGTTCGCAAAAGACACATAGAAATCTGATGGCAAAGCTGCGCGTGTCAAGACTGCGTGTGGAAAAGTAAAGTGGAGTTCGTATCGATTCGTCTTCGTGCCAATTTCTGGAGCTGACCATTGGAGTTTTATTATCGTCGAAAACGCCCTTCAACTAGGACCGACAAATTTATATCACGTCAGTTCGCTTAAGGGCGCGCATAACAGTAGTTATGCGTTTGAAGTAATTAAATAGTTTCTGTTGCAAGAACGCAACCACGGTATGAGCTCATTACCGATTGACGTGTGGAATTATGGCGTGTTCAACACGAAGCCAGCGCAAGCTAATACCGTCGATTGTGGAATTTACGTCCTTCACTACATGGACAAACTGAACAAGAAGATAAATGAGCTTTATCTTCGAAAGAACATTCCTGATGGCATCGCAGACAACTTGCAGCGCTGGACTACAACGGGAGGGTTTTCTAATAGGAGTTCAGACAACCTTCGATCATGGTATCAGCAACAAATAACAACTGCCGCAGATCGATCAAAGAAACACAAAACGTGTAGTTAGGAATAACAAAAGTCACCTTCAAATACAGCATCAATTGAGCACTTACTTCATTCGAGCGCTTCGTATGACGATCAGTCGGTCAGGTCGCTATTTCACAGGGAAAAAATCGCGACGTGCTCTACCAAAAACTCGTAGCACTTGATCTGCACGGACGCACCCACCATGCAGTGAAGAAACAGTGATGCTGCACATGTAGGAACGACATCGCTTCCAGTCCGTTGAAGACTCCACCGCAGCTTGTTTCAGGCCACCCACAAGCAGCACGAGTCCGCCCAAAAAGAGACCAACAGCCAGCAAACCAAACTGTGTGCTGCAAACTCAACGTTGCCAATGCTATTGCTAGCACAAACATGATGAGTTTCATCTTGGCCGCTGCTCCAAAGACCACAGCCATACTGCTGCCAGAAACGATCGCTTGCAAGTACAACTAGGGGTACATGCACATGAACGCCAGAGGTCTCCACAGACGCACAAACAGCCCAACGAATAGGGCGTCCAGCACACGACTCTCGAATCCACGGTACCCGTGTTCAATTCGCACACGTACACTTACACTGTACTCTGCGGTAAGCCAATTAAAATAATTTACATCGCTTAAGTACGAAAATAAAATGTGACTCATCCGCTGCTTGAGTGGAGATCTTGCGCCAGATAATGGAGTGACTTCGATTGTGTTCTCGTGGTGGATGGCGCTCTCGTTTACGCATAGCGCAGCGATGAACTGCGCGCTGTCGCAGCCGCAGCCGCAGCTCGTGTCCAGAATACCACTGCCGTGCAGCTACCAGTAGACATCGTCCTGACCGCGAGCTACCACCATGATGCTGCAGCGAGCAACTTGCTCTTCGTCGCTACTCGCAATGCAAAAGAAATGCCATGTTGGTAGTGATGCGCCGCGTGGTTTATTCATGATATACGGATGGATTCTAATAGAGTGCTGTTGTGCAGGGGGCCAGACGATCAGCATCGACTCCCCAGGAAAGCATCGGATTTGTAAGTTGGCCGCAGGATTGTAGTACTACTAATGTTATTCTCACGCTTGGGCTATCTCTGCTGCGGATGTGTAGTTGCCACCGTAATTACACTGGACTCCGCTTGTTCGCGAACGGATTTCTTCGTTTTTGACGGCTATCTTCCTCGTGACTCGACTTCTGAAGCAGAGGTTGAGCCATTGGACTTGAGCTGCATTCTGCCACCCGAGCTCCACTTGATCATTTTCTGGTCGGCTACGCCGAAGGCCACCTTTCCAAACTTCTCCGAGTTATGGCTGCGCTTTCCGATATTGTGAGCTACCCTGAAGCCAACTATCACGTCCAATGGCGTGGAGTGTTGCGAGCAGACCCAGGTGGAACGCATCGCATCGACGAGGACTGGTACCAATCCTTTTATGGCGGCACTTACTATGGTCTGTACTTCGGGACGTCGGAGAAAGTTGACATGGTGCACGTGAAAGGAGAGGGGGCCTTCCATATAGCGCTTGTGGAAGATTTGTGTCCGAACTACGCGTACGATCTTAAGCGAGACATGGTGCTAAACTCCAACATGTTTGCTCTGAAGAACCTCCTGCGAGGACAAAGCCCGCAATGGTACCACGTGCACGTAACCCAGACCCAGCAAGAATCGGATGCTGACTACAAATTTCTTTTCGGCAACGCTGGCAAAGAAATCTTCGAGTTGCTGAGCCTCGATAAACAGTGGTCTACTGCTGAGTATCTAGATTTCCACGTCAATGATAGTGCGTTCGTCCTGCCGTGGAGACGTGTCTTCGTATCTGCAGACGCAATGGAAATGCTTGGTGGTATGATGCAAAGCGAGTCGTACCGCTTTGAGCTGGGTGTGCCGGAAATTCATGTAAGTGTCGCTCATGGCTCACATTCTAGGGTCATGAACTGGTAACTAAGTATTCCCATGATTACTGCAGGCCGAGCTAACACCAGGTATACTGAACCCGGACCCGACCTCAAGCCAGCAAAACATTCACCGAGCAGCATTTTTGGGATCGAGTCGACTGCCGCTGCTGGCTCATTTACCAGCAGACTCGCGGTGGTACAAAGGGATGCTGGAGTTGGAGCACGTCAAGGCATTTCGCGTCCTGCGGGACACGTTGGGGGCAGCAATTACCTCCACGCGCCACAGCCGGAGAAGCCGCCACATTATTGTCCTCGCAAGACTTGTTAATGTCTGAAGAGGGCTCTCTCCGGGACCACATACGTCAGCTTCAACATCGTGTCGAGCACTTCAACCACACTGCGATCGTCGTAGGCGCCAGCTTTGATGGGCCCTTCATAATATGGGATGGCAACCACCGCGCTATTGCATTAGCGCTCACTCAACCTGACAGTCATTTGCTGCTCGTGTACGTCGGCATCAGCTCGCCGCACCGCGGATCACTCTACTGTCCGTAGTCAGTTTTGTGCAAATTACGAAATTGACCATTGTGTGGTGTACACAAACCGTGGCCGACGACGGGCTGTCGCCCCACGGGCCGGGTCACGAGTCCGTTGAATGCGCTCAATGACTCGGTGGTCGCTGCAGCCACGCCCCGCTCCGTGACGTACGAGGACCCAGCTCCACACGCTCAGCAGACGGAACGGCAGCGTTCAGTCATGAGTACGAGATGGAGACGCATATGCCGCAATCGGCACGAGAGAGCAGTAGCGCGAGGACTGGTTCATGGGGCAGTTCCGGGAGGACGGCATCGAGTAGCAGAGGATGGCCCGAGGAGGGTTGAGTGATGCACAAGGAGAAGAAGAACGGGCATATTTGTCGGTGTGTCATCACAATTTGCACTCCTTACTGACGAACCCCAAGGCCAATAAATGGGGCGAAGCGCTGCTGGATGCCTTCTATCCGTCGCTGGACGTCGATATAGCAATGAAGACGTTTGTCGACGCTGGCTGAACTCTCTTTTTACGTCGAAAGACGTAGTATTTCTCGGTGCTAACAACGCAATGGATAAGTGGCTACCCCTGCTTCTGGTGGCACTATTGTCTGACAGGCGATCCTTTCTCCGTGGTGTTGCTGCTAAATGCTTCAAACGACAAGTAGAAAGTAGCCCTAAGTTCTGGGGTGCCGAGTCCACAAAGTCAGTGGTGTTAACTTCGGTGTTTCTTGTTTCGCAGCATCTGTCTGGAAACACTAAGGCAGCGACAGCACGCCGCTATGGCGAGTGGATTAGCTCATACTACGTAGTACATGTATTCATTCGCAGGAGGCGGCTACGACCGCAGATACCATGCGGATTGTGCTTCGATTGATCGATGGCATTAATGGTGCTACTAAGATGCGACCCATGGCGCTTAAATTCATGTACGAGGTCTGGCAAAATGAGTCGTGGTATTTTTCAAGATTGGAGGTTATGCTGTCGAGACCCCGTCGCCGGATCAAGATTTGGATCGACATGCCGTGAAGATCGCCACGATTAAATCGTTGTGCGAGAAGGATCCAGAATTAGGTGTGCAGTTCATTTCGGTCATTCACGGATTTCTCGAAGACAAGCTAGAGTCGGTGGTTTCGATGGCCATGGATACGATCACTGCATTGTGGGAGGAGATTGCCTTGACTTCTACGTTGCATTTGTGATTATTGCTCAGAAAATTCGCAAGAAGAAGGTAACTTGTGCCGACGAACCACTTTTCAGGAAGCGTTTGTGCTGTTTCTACGGGTTTGGTCGCGCTGAAAGCGCACCGAATGAACAACACGGGTCAAAACTGCTCGAGCAGGCTTGGGAGTGTGCCGACAGCGAACATCCAGGCATACTGAAGGCTGCATACGCAGCAATCTCTAAGTTTTTTTATAGCCATGTATAGCCATGTATAGCCATGTTTAGCCATGTATCGCCATGGCTAGGCCACGGTAAGCCTCGTTTGCTCACTACACCTTCCGATTTCAACTGGTTTGGCCTAAACCCGAGGCGTTATAAGAGCCAGACGAGTAGCTTTGCTCCAACGCATAGAAATCACCATCATGTTCTATGCAGGCGGCTGTATACAGATCCAAGCTTTTGGCGGAATATACCCAGGAGATCGTTGTTTACTCCAATACATGTTTTGTTTCTGTAACACGTGGAAGTACAACCTCCGTGTTCAGACTGGTCGAAAATATACTGGAGTAGCGCCGTGGCATTGCCCGGTTGGCTCAAAATGGATAGCCACGTATAGCCATGTATTGCCATGTATAGCCATGTATGGCCATGTATAGCCATGCTTAGCCATGTATCGCCATGACTAGGCCACGGTAAGCCTCGTTTGCCCACTACACCTTCCGATTTCAACAGGTTTGGCCTAAACCCGAGGCGTTATAAGAGCCAGACGAGTAGCTTTGCTCCAACGCATAGAAATCACCATCATGTTCTATGCAGGCGGCTGTATACAGATCCAAGCTTTTGGCGGAACCGCTTTTAGATAGAGAGTAATGTTAAAGTTTTGTTAACGGAAGATGTGTGAATGGGAGAATTGTCAAAATATTTGTTTAGATTGTAAGGTACCTCGAAGTAAATTTGGGTTAAAATAGAGTGATAGAGTTGGAATTTCAGTGTACAATGGATATTAAGAAGTGGAAAGTGTGCGTGTGGGGAGTAAAACGGGAAATAGAAGATATAATAGTACAGTAGATGGGTGAAAATATGAATGATGGGAAGTAAATACTATAAACGTAGATATGATAAAAAGTGGTGGAAGGATAGTAGGTGGGAGAGATAGGCGGTGGGTGGAGGGTAGTTGAGAAGGGTTTAGGGTTTAGGGTTTAGGGTTTAGGGTTTAGGGTTTAGGGTTTAGGGTTTAGGGTTTAGGGTTTAGGGTTTAGGGTTTAGGGTTTAGGGTTTAGGGTTTAGGGTTTAGGGTTTAGGGTTTAGGGTTTAGGGTTTAGGGTTTAGGGTTTAGGGTTTAGGGTTTAGGGTTTAGGGTTTAGGGTTTAGGGTTTAGGGTTTAGGGTTTAGGGGTTTAGGGTTTAGGGTTTAGGGTTTAGGGTTTAGGGTTTAGGGTTTAGGGTTTAGGGTTTAGGGTTTAGGGTTTAGGGTTTAGGGAGCAATACGTAACTGAACGAAGTACAAT